>CAUYRH010048171.1:0-11151 GCA_963574655.1 Perodicticus potto | reverse complement strand
CTTTATCAATTCTTAGAGATTGACTCGGCGCCTATGGCTCAGTGGGCTAAGGCGCCAGCCACATAGACCTGAGCTGGAGGGTTCGAATCCAGCCCGGGCCCGTCAAACAACAATGACGGCTGTAACCAAAAAATGGCCGGGCGTTGTGGCGGGTGCCTGTAGTCCCAGCTACTTGGGAGGCAGAGGCAGGAGACTTGCTTGAGCCCAGGAATTGGAGGTTGCTGTGAGCTGTGATGCCATGGCACTCTATCCAGACTGACAGCTTGAGGCTCTGTCTCAAAAAAAAAAAAATATATTCTTAGAGATTTGCAGAGAATTTGTTTAAATATGCTGTGTATGTTTAAAAAGAAAATGTATATTCTATAAGATAGAGATATGTATGGAAATCTCTTTGATTAAAGTTTTTATTTTGATTGATGTATTTATTTATTTGTTGAGACAGGGTCTCACTCTGTCACCCAGGCTACAATGCAGTGACATCAACCATAATAGTTCACTGCAGCCTCAAACTCTTGGACTCAAATGATCCTCCTGCCTCAGTTTTTCTATTTTTAGTAGAGATGGGGTCTCCCTCTGGCTCAGACTCGTCTTAAACTCTTGAGCTCAAGCAATCTGCCTGCCCCGGCCTACCAGAGTGCCTGGTCTCTTCTGAAAAATAAAATAAGCCAGGGAATCCTTACAAACGGTTTACTCCCAAATTCCACAGAAAGGTTGAAAATAAAGGATTAGGAAAAGAGACCAGACACAAAGATCATTCATTAATAAACATGTTTTAGGCTAAGAAATAAAAATAAAACCATCCTCAGAACTGGGTTCTTCCAATACTTTAAACAACTTGGAAATCTACAGGAATTGCAGAAACAAAATTGGTTCCCTCCTTCATTTGCCCATCTCTGGGCCTGGGAGTCTTTGAAAGCTAGACCTCTGGTTTATTCTTTTCTTATCTTCCTGGGAAATCTTGGTCCGCAGTTCTGGATGCTCGGCCCCAAAGATCATTTCTCCAGTACGAAGGCAATAATGGTGTAACAGCTCTCCGTGCCCTTCAGGGAGTGTTATGTGTAGATGAGAAAAACATCCCTAAAAGCATTTGTGAGAGATGACTGAGTGTTTTTATCATCAGCGATAGGGACTTTTCCCCCGTAAATATACGGCATTCAATAACACAATCTCCTTTCCCAGCTACATGCACGTGTCCTTCAAAGGCACTCTCCTTCCAACCATGTGACCATTCAGCAGAGAAAAATCAGCCCGTTTACATAACAGCTGTTAGAGCGAGCGTTGACATATTACTTCAGGGCCTTCCGCCTATAATGGGTTTTTCAAATGTGTTGCCATGTTCAGTTGATTAGTTGTGGGTGATCTGAAATGTCAAACTATTAGCCTTGACAACTACTGCCAAGGTTACTATCTTCGGAAAATATCTTTTTAATAATATAACTGTTTGTAAGTGGAAAAGGTGATGCTCAAAATACAAAATAACAATAAGTGTGGATTACCGAACCACTGATGGCTTCAGTTTCTCATTCTCTTTGGTGATGCGTGGTCTGGGGGCTTCTGTTTATGAGGAAGGACCACCCCGGCACTCCTGAGGCTTCCAGGAGCTACACAAATGTGGATTTTCGAACTGGAAGGGGAGACAGAAAACAGAGGGGCACTGACAAATCGAAAACTTCCAATTTGGAGATTCTACCATCTCTCCCGTGGTTAGAAAGTTACTTCAAAAACCACTCCTAGTCAGGGGGGTTTCCAAATCAGGCTTCGGTAAGGAAGGGGTCTTAATATCCAAATTTGCACATTTCAATCATCAAGATGGAAAGCTGGGAGGGAATAAAATTAATCCTTGGCTCTTTTCTGCAGGTTCGCTCTCACCCCCCCCCCCCGCCTCACCCAGGGCACCCTATGTCTTCACCTCCTCTTCTAGTCAGTGACTCTCCCTGTTATCGTCAGCTCCTTCCTGGCCCTTTCCTCCGTCCATGCGCCAAGGCCCTCATGCTCCATTTCTTCTGTTCCCTTCCTCTCCTCTCCTGACTGCCTGCATGACAGCTCTTCCCAATGAGCAAGGTGACTGTATAATCTACCTTCCAACCAAGACCCTTTCAAGAGGGAAGGGGGTGCCAGAGTGGTCTGGGATTCCATCAGACCTAGAGGTATCCACGGTCACCCTGCCAGTCAGGGGTCAGAGTACCCATCTTGGGAAGGGTATTTTCATAATACAGGCTTCATGGAAATTATGCTTTAGCTCAGGGGGGTTTGCAGGGATGAGAAATGCTACAAAGCAACATGCATTTTTTATTATCAGAGTAACAGCGACACTCACACGATAAAAGAAATTAAAACCCACGACTAGATTGACCCGTGAAAGCAGCACCACAAGTTTCTAAGCCGATGCCGAGATGGAGCCACATAGTCAAGGTTTCAGCAAAAGGAAGGCCCGCCCGTCACGACGTTTTCACGCTAACAAGAACCAAGAAGCTGTTAACGTTTTCTTTTTCTTGCTTTTCACAATAAAACCAGTTGACCTCTCCTGCAAGAATCTGTATTATTCAGTGGGTAAAGTGGGAAAGGAGTTTACACAGGAAGAGAGCGATGATTAACACAGCATTTCATAGTGCACAGAAGTATGAGGAAAAGACATCTTTCTGCATTCTTTCTTTTTGAGCAGTACCTCTAATATCACAATACCTAAATCCAAAAATCAGATTAATAGTAGAGATTTCAGGTACTGCAACAGACTGATGGGGACAATGTTTGGAGGCAGGAGTACATTTGCTATTGCCGTTTAAAGGGCACTAGAGAAGGCTGCCTGCTCTTGGATGAGCACTCCAAGAGAAGTGCAGGCAGCCTCTGTTTCAGTGTGACTGTGGCCTCTAAATCCACCTTCACCCCTCCCTCACCCCCAGAATACCTGCCGAGAGAGAGAACTGCCTTTGACAGAAGGTTTCCTTCTGTCGGTTTATTGAAGCACCTCAATATAAACATGGTTAATTAACAATTTTAATGAATTGGCTCGGCGCCTGTGGCTCAACGGGCTAAGGCGCCAGCCACGTACACCTGAGCTGGTGGGTTCGAGTCCAGCCCTGGCCAGCCAAACAACAATGACGGCTGCAACCAAAAAGAAAATGGCCAGGTGTTGTGGCGGGCGCCTGTAGTCCCAGCTACTTGGGAGGCGGAGGCAGGAGACTCGCTTGAGCCCAGGAATTGGAGGTTGCTGTGAGCTGTGATGCCACAGCACTCTATCCAGGGTGACAGCTTGAGGCTCCGTCTCAAAAACAAACAAACAAAAAAACCCCACAAATCTGATCATATTACTTCCCTGCTTAAAATCCTCCAAAGGCCTACCATGCTCTTTGGGTGCAGTCAATCCCCCAGGGGCTCCGAGGCCTCACACCTGGTCCCTGCCCACTCATGCAGCATCCTCTCCTTGCTCCATCTCACTCAACTGTAAGATCTTTGCTGTTTCCTCTGTCTGGCATGTTCTCTCTCCTTTCACCTAGTCAATAGTTACTTGCCCTTCACGTCTCAGGAAGGATCACTTACCCCCCAGATTAGGTCTTGGCCCCAGTAACCACTATTGGCTAATGCAGACTCATCCAAACTGCAGTTTTACATTCAGCTGTGTGACTGCTTGATGGCTGTGTCTTTTCTCCTGGACCAGGAGCTCCACCAGGGTAAGGTCCCTTAGTGGTTCTGTCACTAAGGTACCTCTGTGCCCAGCTCAGTCTGTCTTTCCCTTTCTGGGCCACAGAATCAAAAGGAGCCTGCAGTCCCAGCCATTTGGGAGGCTGATCCAGGAGGATCACTGGAGCCTACTACTTGGAAGCTGCAATGAGCTGTAATTGTGCCACTGCACTCCAGCCTGTGACAAAGACCCTGCCTCTTAAAAAATGGGGGAGGGTATGGGAGCCTAGAAATTCAGCTCACTAACCCCCTCACAGAGGCCCAGAGAGAAACAAGGACTTGCCAAGGTCCCCACACACTGGATAGACCCTTAGCCTTATAATCCCATTCAGTCCAAATGCCTGGAACTGAGGGGACAGGGGCTCAGCATTGCAGATACCACAGTTCTGAGGTACTTATTAGCTTCTCAAAGTAGCAATACCAACGACCTCTTGGAACAGATGGGGAGACTAAGGCCCAGAGCTGGGTACTTGGCTGGGTCTTGGGGCAAGACAGGTTGAAATGAGCCAGACCTCAAGACCCCTAGAACCTTGTCCTGGGCAGCTTCTCACTCACCTGAAGGTAATGCAACAACAGCGAAGGACAGGGGGGCCTGGAATGGTGTATAGGGAGGTCCAACCCCAACAGCACTGATGCTCTTAGGAAAAGTACCCATAGTTCTATCACCAAAGAAGCCTGACTGGTTTCTTTAATAATCCCCATCTTACAGGGTAAACTGAGGCTCAAAGCGTTCAATAGTTGCCCTGTAGCTATACCTGGAGAGCTGGACTATTGACCATGGGCCCTGCAAGGTGATATGCCTGGGGCCCAGTCCACTAACGGGCACAAGACTCTTCCAAGGATGTTGGCAAAGTGACAGAGCTCAGGCAGCCTGAGGCCTAGCTCACCAGCTGCCAGCTCCAGGCTGGCCTGGTGTGGGGGGCATTAATCACAGCAAAGGCTGACCTCACACCCTGCAGCCCTCTTTCTAACCCAGGCTCCAAGATGCCATCTGGGCAAGAGGAACCTGCAGCAGTGGCTGAGCTCAGAGGCTAATCCCTGAGCCAGGTCAGATGAGGGACAAGTACAAAGTTAGAATTCACAACTAAACAAAATAAGGCAACTCAATGTCACACAGTCAGCTGGACAATTATAGGAAGTCAAAATATTAGATTATTAGGTTGAACCATATGAAATCGTCATTTTTGCAGGTTAAAAAATGATTGAATATTGGCAATTTCACATGACCTAATCTAAGATAAAATGGGGGATAAAAAAGAAATACAAATAGTAGAGTGAGCATGTTATTTATTCTGGCCATAACAGAAGAAATAACTGTAAGACTATAGGTAGCTATTCTCCTCATAAGCCTTAACTTTGTGAACTAGGCACATGTGTTCCCTGGATAAAAATAAAAATTCAATCAAAAACAATCAGCCAATATTAGCCGGACGTTGTGCTGGGCGCCTATAGTCCCAGCTACTTGGGAGGCTGAGGCAAGAGAACAGCCTAAGCCCAGGAGTTGGAGGTTGCCGTAAGCTGTGTGATGCCACAGCACTCTACCGAGGGCCATAAAGAGAGACTCTGTCTCTACAAAGAAAAACCAATCAGCCAATAAATGAACCAATAAATAGAGAAGAGGCAAATCTTCCTTACAGAAGTCCAAACAGTATCTGAATATATGCAGCTATGCCCCCCCTCAGGAGGAGGAGCTTAATCCTTGCCTACACCCTGTCTTCCTCCCCTAGGATGGTCCAAGACTTGGTGACTCACTTCCTGGTTGGAGCAGGGAAAGGAAAAATAGTACCTCACAGTGGAGAGACCTGGGAAACACCATCCAAATCGAGCATGCACTCATGAGGCTAGCATGTACTATGGGATGTGATAGAAAAGGTGCTTCACCTGGGGTATTCCTTCCCAAAACCCAGAACCCCAGGATAATCATAAGAAAAGCATCAGACAAAGCTAAATAGGGAACATTCTACAAGATATCTGGCCAGTGCCAGCCAGTGCTACTCTAGCAGGGTTGGGGCCAGTGTGGTGGCTCACGCCTATAATTCTAACACTATGGGAGGCCGAGGCAGGTGGATTGCCTGAGCTCACGAGTTTGAGACCAGCCTGAGCAAGAGCCAGACCCTGTCTCTAAACAAAGAAAAAAACAGCTGGGAGTTGTGGCAGGCGCCTGTAATCCAAGCTATTCGGAAGGCTGAGGCAAGAGGATCTCTTGAGCCCAAGAGTTTGAGGCTGCTGTGAAATGGTCTCAAAAACAAAACAAACAAGCAAAAAACATTGTCAGGGTCATGAAAAATAAGAAAAGACTAAGGAGCAGAGTGAGGACCAATGCAATGCAGACCCCTGGACAGGGCCTGGCAGAGGAGAAATGGATGACTGGAAAAACTGCTGAAACCCAAATCAAGCCTGGTATCTTACACTTACAGTACTTTATCAGAGTACTTGCTTAGTTTTGATAAGCATGTCCTGCTTGTACAAGATGTCAACAGTACAGGAAACTGAGTGTGGGGCATATGGAAGCGCTATGTTCTATTTTTGTAACTTTTCTATAAATCTAAAATGATTGCAAAATTAAGTTTATTTTAAAAACAATAAACTGCCAGGCACAGTGGCTCACACCTGTAATCCTAGCACTCTGGGAAGCCAAGGTGGGTGGATCACCTGAGCTTAGGAGTTTGAGACCACCCTGAACAACAGTGAGACCGCCATCTCTACTAAAAATAGATAAGTACCAGGAATGGTGGCAGGCACTTATAGTCCCAGCTACTTGGGAGGCTTAGGCAAGAGGATCACTTGAGCCCACAAGTTTGAGGTTGGTGTGAACTATGACACAATGGCACTTAACCCTGGGCAAGAGAGGAAGTCTGTCTCAAAAAATAAAAAAATAAAAAATAAATAAAAGCAATAAGCTAGCTAGGCATGGTGGCTTGCACCTGCAATACCGCTACTCAAGAGGCTGAGGTGGGAGGATGGCTTGAGCTCAGAAGCTCAAGATCAGCCTAGGCAACATAGCAAGACCCTATCTCAAAAAAATTAATTAAAAAATAAAAAGCACTGGGCTTGGCACCTGTAGCACAGTGGTTACAATGCCAGCCACATACAGCGATGTTGGCGGGTCTGAACCCAGCTCGCACCAGCTAAAGCAACAATGACAACTTCAACAGAAAAATAGCCGGGTGTTATGGCGGACGCCGGTAGTCCCAGCTATGTGGGCGCCTGAGGCAAGAGAATCGCTTAAGCCCAAGAGTTGGAGGTTGCTGTGAGCTGTGAGGCCACAGCACTCTACCCACAATGACACAGTGAGATTCTGTCTCAAAAAAAATTAAAAAATTAAAAAAAAAAGGGTGGCGCCTGTGGCGCCATCCCAATATACCGGAGATGGCGGGTCCAAACCCAGCCCCGGCCAAGAACTGCAAGGAAAAAAAAAAAAAGCACTCTGAGGCAAGAGAATCTCTTAAGCCCAAGAGTTTGAAGTTGCTGTGATTTGTGATGCCTCGGCACTCTCCCCCGGGCGACAGCTTGAGACTCTGTCGCCATTAAAAAAAAAAAAAAAAAAAAGCACTGAATTACTGTTACATATAACATGACTGAACCTTAAAAACCTTGTGCTAAGTGAAAGAGAGCTTCAGCAAATGTACATTAAGATTTGCATTTTTGGCTCAGCGCCTGTGGCTCAAGTGGCTGAGGCGCCTGCCACATACACTTGAGCCGGCAGGTTCAAATCCAGCCCTGGCACGCCAAAAAGTAATGATGGCTGCAACCAAAAAATAGTCGGGCATTGTGGCGGACGCCTGTAGTCCCAGCTACTTGGGAGGCATAGGCAGGAGACTCGCTTGAGCCCAGGAGTTGGCGACTGCTGTGAGCTGTGATGCCACTGAACTCTACCCAGGGTGACAGCTTGAGGCTCTGTCTCCAAAAAAAAAAAAAAAAAAAAAAAAAAATTTGCATTTTTTCACTGTATCTAAATTTTATTTAACAAAAATAAATATTAAATCTAATGATATACATGCTGTAATATTTAGTAGAAAGTGTACTAATGTCTGCACTTCAATTTGAAATACACTAAAAAGGCTTGGCACCTGTAGCTCAGTGGTTAGGGTGCCTGCCACATACACCGAGGCTGGCAGGTTCGAACACGGCCCCAGCCAGCTAAACAACAATGACAACTGCAACAAAAAATAGGCGGGGCGGCACCTGTGGCTCAGTGAGTAGGGTGCTGGCCCCATATACCGAGGGTGGCGGGTTCAAAACCGGCTCCAGCCAAATTGCAATAAAAAAATAGCCGGACGCTGTGGCAAGCGCTTGTGATCCCAGCTACTCCGGAGGCTGAGGCAAGAGAATTGCCTAAGCCCAGGAGCTGGAGGTTGCTGTGAGCTGTGTGACAACACGGCACTCTACTGAGGGTGATAAAGCGAGACTCTGTCTCTACAAAAAAAAAAAATAGCCGGGTGTTGTGGCGGGCACCTGTAGTCCCAGCTACTTGGGAGGTTGACACAAGAGAATTGCTTAAGCCCAAGAGGTTGCTGTGAGCTGTGACGCCACGGCACTCAACCAAGGGCGAAATAGTGAGATTCTGTGTCAAAAAAACAAACAAACAAACAAACAAAAAACACTACAAAAACCAAGAAGGACTGAGGGAGGGATATTGTGATGGAATAAGTATAGAAGAACATCAATGGAGGCCTCTAGGTGGTGGGTTCAACATTAAATCTCTTTTATTTGTGTGAAAATTTGCACCATAAAGGGGATAGAAGAGCCCTGTGTGCCCACTTGGCCACACAGTGCTGGGTATCATCAACCTGAGGGGGTGCCCTGCCCCCAGGAAGAGGACACCAGGTCAGTCTAGAGTCTTGCACTTTCCCAGGAAAACCCAAAGCTGGTCACAGTGAGGCTGAGATGACCTCTTCTGATCTAGGTTTTCCATTCTGATTATAAGGAGAAGGGACTTTCCAGATTCCTTAGAATTCGGCCAAAACAGCAGATGTAGATCCACAGCCCCTTTGGGTCTGAAGAGCAGACATCTGGGGAAGGGCACGTTAGGCAAGGGCAGTAGAAATAGCACGGGCATGTTAGTGGTGTGTGACCCTGTGTCTCTTTCAGTGCCCTAAGATGCATTTTCCTCATCTGTAAAATGAGAGTAATAAGCTCAGTTTAGGGGCTCTAGAACACAGTTGTCCCTCTCTGTGCCTTCAGAGACCCAAAGGCCTGTTTTTGAAGCTGCCCCACCTGAAGCAGCTAAGCCCTCTGCCTCTCTCCTCCATCAGGCACGTGCCCTGTCCATCCTCCTCAGACTTCCGCTTGGCAGTCTTCCTGGTGCACATGTGTGTGCACACACACGCATATACACACACACACAAACACAGAGTCCTTCCAGTGCCTCCTTGGAAGCTCCCTTGCTCCCCTTTGCCCCCACCACACTTGCCCACCCCAGCAGCTCTGCGTTTTTGTCCAGGATCTGGGAACTATTGAGACACCACTTCCCACCTGGAGGCTTCTCTGACCACATACTCAATGATGTGCAACCCCCCCCAAGCTAAATCTCCTAACCAAATGGGGTGGCATCTCCTCCAGCTCTATGGCCCATACGCCACAGGGCTATGCTTTGACAGTCATTTTTTATTCCCCACCTTCTCAACATGCCCCCCAGGATGGCTGTCATATTCCTCTCACAGCCAGCTGTGAGGGCTGCCTCCCCTCTGGGCAGGAAGAAGAGTTAAGGGGGCAGATGACAAAGGATGGCTAGGGACAGAGAGGTAAGTCAGCTGTGTTCCATGAGAAGAGAGGGAAATGAACATCTGAGTATCTGCCCTGGTCCAGGCCCTTTAACAGAAAACCATATTGACCCTTTACGATTCCCTAGGGAGGGGCCTGCCCAGGGCCCCACTGTCAGAGAAGCAGCTCAGGCTGCAATGCCAGTCCCGCCTGTTGAGCTCGCCCAAGTTCTCCCTGCACCCCACGGCCCATCAGGATCGGCACCCACGCGTGCTGCGCCTGCCTCCGTGGCTGAAGGATGACACCGTGTGCGTGTGTATCTTAACACCCTGTGGAGGCTGCCCTCCCCAGCTCACAGCTCTGTCAATCAGTTGATCAAGATAGAAGATTTTTTGGAAAAAGCAAAGTAAGTGTGTGAGACTTCCAAGCCAGTGAAGGTCATTAATCCAATGTCTTGAAATCACTGGGCTAAGGGCAGCAACTTTGGCCACCGCATGCCCCTGGGGTGCAGCTTCCTAAAGAAGTAGGTGCTGCCAACCTACTTTGTGTCCTGGTTTCCTGGGCCCCTTGCTCCCTGTTAGAGACACTGATATTCTACAGCCAACCTCACTGTGGGTGCATGTGGCCATCACAGTCAGCAAAGTGTAGCCTCCTCTGCCCGCCTGCCCAGGATTTAGGAAGCTGGGAGTAGGGGAGGCAGGCGACCTATGATGGAGCTGGATGGGGCTTTGGCAAAACCCACCAGTAATAAAACACATTCGCTCACAAATAAATCTCTTTCACTATGAGCATGAGTCTATGTAAACACACAGGAAAAGCTCTAGAAGGCCACATGAGCACATGATCCAGACAATTAGAGGGATCCCAGGGGGCAGTCCCTAGTAAGCTCTCCAGAAACATAAGCCACTATGAATTATAATTATGAGGAGAGATTTCCTTATGTCCCCAGTTTTCTGTTTTGTTTTGTTTTTGAGACAGAGTCTCACTGTGTCATCTTCGGTAGAGTGCTGTGGCATCAGAGCTCACAGCAACATCAGACTGTTGTGGTGCCCACCACAAGCCCAGCTTATTTTTGTTGTTGTTGTTGCAATTGTCATTGTTTAGCAGGCCCGGGCTAGGCTCAAACCTGTCAGCCTCAGTGCATGTGGCTACCGCTCTACTCACTGAGCTATGGGCACCGAGCCATGTCCCCTGGCTGAATTTTTAAACTGAATTAGGTGAGTGAGGCACTTGACTTTTCAAAAGCTAGATTTAGGGGCGGCGCCTGTGGCTCAGTGAGTAGGGCTCCTGGCCCCATATACCGAGGGTGGCAGCTTCAAACCTGGCCCCGGCCAAACTGCAACAAAGAAAAAAATAGCTGGGCATTGTGGCGGGTGCCTATACTCCGGAGGCTGAGGCAAGAGAATCGCCTAAGCCCAGGAGTTGGAGGTTGCTGTGAGCTGTGCGACCCCATAGCACTCTACCGAGGGCGATAAAAGGAAGACTCTATCTCTACAAAAAAAAAAAAAAAAAAGCTAAATTTAAACAAGTTTCTTTTCCTTCATATGTAATCTTTGATCAATATTTTTCTTCTGCTGGTCACTGACTCACAAAAAAGAAGGATTAAAATAAAAAGAAGAAGGCTCGGCGCCTGTGGCTCAACAGGCTAAGGCGCCAGCCACATACACCTGAGCTGGCGGGTTCGAATCCAGCCCGGGCCCGCCAAACAACAATGACGGCTGCAACCAAAAAATGGCCGGGCGTTGTGGTGGGCACCTGTAGCACCAGCTA
>CAUYRH010048167.1:0-86073 GCA_963574655.1 Perodicticus potto | reverse complement strand
GCATAGGAAATGGGGGTTCCACATTTAGTCCCAAGTGTAAAGTGAAGGAGACACCAAGGCACAGGTGTCTCCTCAGCAGTTGTCCAGTCTTTTTGGCTATTGGAGCCTCTGGTGGGCATTGGAGGTCCCCCTCCTTGCCTGTCATCCAGCCCGTTGGCTCTTCGGCTGGCTGCCGCAGCACCAACACCACCAAGGAGGAGGCAGCAAGTCCACCGGCTCCGCTGAGCTGGCTAGGGTGCCAGATGTCCTGCATCAATTCTCCCTCTCCGAGTAGAAACCCCAACTGCTGTTACGGTACAGGAAATATTTCAATCTGTTCCATACACTGACCATCACAACGGATCAACAGCAAAGTAAGAACTCAAAAATTAAAGGACAGAACCTAACTGCCACACTGATGCAAAAGATAAAACTAAGCCATGGATTCTCACAAAATAAGATGAATAGAACACTACCACACTTATCGATTATCTCAATAAATGTCAATGGCTTGAATTCCCCACTGAAGAAGCATAGATTCGCTGACTGGATTAAAAAACACAAGCCATCCATTTGCTGTCTGCAGAAAACACACCTAACTTCAAAAGACAAATTAAAACTCCAAGTTAAGGGTTGGAAGACAATTTTTCAGGCAAACAAAATTCAGAAGGAAAGAGGGAGTTGCAATCTTATTTTCAGATACATGTGGATTTAAGGCAACTAAAGTCAAAAAAGACAGAGATGGTCACTTCATATTGGTCAAGGGAAAAATACGACAAGAAGACACTTCAATTCTAAATGTGCACCCAACTTAAATGCTCCCAGATTCTTGAAACAGACCTTCCTCAATCTGAACAATATGATATCCTGTAACAACATAGTAACAGGGGATGTTAACACTTCTCTTAGCTGGACAGATCCTCTAAACAGAAATTAAACAAAGAAATAAGGGATTTAAATGAGACACTAGAACAACTGTGCTTGATAGATGCATATAGAACACTCTACCCCAAAGATAAAGAATATACATTCTTCTCATCACCCCATGGAACATTCTCCAAAATTGATCATATCCTAGGATGCAAAACAAACCTCAACAGAATCAAAAGAATTGAAATTTTATTTTGTATCTTCTCAGACCACAAGGCACTAAAGGTGGAACACAACTCCAACAAAAACATTCAACCCCACACAGAGGCATGGAAACTAAACAACCTTCTGTTGAATAACAGTTGAATGCAGGAAGAAATAAAAGAGGAAATAATTAACTTCCTTGAGTACAACAACAATGAAGACACAAGCTACCAAAACCTGTGGGAAACTGCAAAAGCAGTTCTGAGAGGAAAATTTATCATTTAAGATGCCTTCATTCAAAACAAACAAAGAAAAAGAGAACATCAACAAACTCACAAGCCATCTTATGGAATTGGAAAAAGAAGAACAATCTAAGCCTAAATCCAGCAGAAGAAAAACAATATCCAAAATTAAATCAGAGATAAATGAAATTGAAAACAAAAGAGTCAGTCAGAAAATTAATGAAACAAGTTTGTTTTTTGAAAAAAGAAATTAAATAGATAAACCTTTGGCCAGACTAACTAGAAATAGAAAAGTAAAATCTCTAGTAACATCAATCAGAAATGACAAAGGGGAAGTAACAACTGATGCCACAGAGATACAAGAGATTATTTCTGAATACTACCAGAAACTCTATGCCAGAAATTTGACAATGTGAAGGAAATAGATTGATATTTGGGAATCACACGCTCTCCCTAGACTTAGCCAGGAAGAAATAGAGCTCCCAAACAGACCAATTTCAAGCACTGAGATCAAAGAAACAATAAAAAATCTTCCCCCCACCAAAAAATGCCCTATTCCGGATGGCTTCACCCCCGAATTCTATCAAACCTTCAAAGAAGAGCTTATTGCCATACTGCAGAAATTATTCCAAAAAGTTGAGGAGGAAGGAATCTTCCCGAACACGTTCTATGAAGCAAACATCATCCAAACCCAGGAAAACCCCAACTAAAAAGGAAAATTTCAGACCAATTTCACTAAAGAATATAGATGCAAAAATTCTCACCAAAATCCTAGCCAATAGATTACTGCTTATCATCAAAAAAGTCATACATCATGATCAGGTAGGTTTCATCCCAGGGATGCAAGGCTGGTTTAATATATGCAAGTCCATAAACGTTATTCACCTTATTAACAGAAACCAAAACCAAAACCATATGATCCTCTCAATAGATGCGGAAAAAGCATTTCATAAAATCCAGCATCCTTTTCTAATTAGAACACTGAGGAGTATTTGCATAGGTGGCACATTTCTTAAACTGATAGAAGCTATCTATGACAAACCCACGCTAATATTTTACTGAATGGAGTAAAACTGAAAGCTTTTACTCTTACAACTGGAACCAGACAAGGTTGTCCTCTGTCACTATTACTATTCAACATAGTGCTGGAAGTTCTAGCCAATACAATTAAGCAAGACAAGGAAATAAAGGGCATCCAAATGGGAGCAGAGGAGGTCAAACTCTGCCTCTTTGCTAACAATATAATCTTATACTTAGAGAACCCCAAATACTCAACCACAAGAGTCCGGGAAGTCATCAGAAAATAATGTCTCACGATGTAAAATCAATGTCCACAAGTCAGTAGCCTTTGTATACAACAACAACAGCCAAGATGAGAGGATATTTAAGGACAACACTCCCTTTACCGTAGCTTCAAAGAAAATGGAATGCCTAGGAAAATACCTAACAAAAGAGGTGAAGGACTTTCATAAAGAAAATTATAAAACCCTAAGAAGGGAAATAGCAGAGGGTATTAACAAATGGAAGAACATATCAAGGTCTTGGCTGGGAAGAATCAACATTGTTAAAATGTCTATACTTCCCAAAGCAATCTACTGATTCAATGCCATCTCTATTAAAATACCAACATTGTACTTTCAAGACTTGGAAAAAATGATTCTGACTTTTGTATGGAACCAGAAAAAAACTCTGTATAGCTAAGGCAGTTCTTAGTAATAAAAGCAAACCAGAGGCATCAGCATACCGGATTTTAGGCTGCACTACAAAACCATAGTGGTTAAGACAGCATGGTACTGGCACAAAAATAGAGGCATAGACGTTTGGAATTGAATAGAAAACCAGGAAATGAAACCAACATCTTACAACCACCTAATCTTCAATAAACTAAACAAGAATATACACTGGGGGAAAGACTCCCTATTCAATAAATGGTGCTGGGAGAACTGGATATATACATGTAAAAGACTGAAACTGGACCCAGACCTTTCTCCACAAACAAAAATTGATTCAAGATGGAAAAAGGACTTAAATTTAAGGCATGAAACAATAAAAATCCTCAGAGAAAGCATAGGAAAAACACTGGAAGACATTGCCTTGGGGAAAGATTTCATGAAGAAGACTGCTGTGGCATTGCAACCACAACAAAAATAAACAAATGGCACTTAATTAAACTCAGAAGCTTCTGTACAGCTAAGGAGACAACAACCAAAGCAAATAGACAACCTACACAATGGAAAAAGATATTTGCATATTTTGAATCAGACAAAAGCTTGATAACTAGGATCTTTAGAGAACTCAAATTAATCCACATGAAAAAAAGCCAACAATCCCATATATCAATGGGCAAGAGACATGAATAGAACCTTCTCTAAAGAAGAGAGACAAATGGCTAAGAAACATATGAAAAAATGCTCATCATCCCTAATTATTAGAGAAAGGCAAATCAAAACCACCCCAGAATACCATCTAACTCCAGTGAGAATGGCCCACATCACAAAGTCTCAGAACTGCAGATGCTGGCGTGGATGTGGAGAGAAGGGAACACTTTTACACTGGTGGTGGGAACGCAAACTAATACAACCTTTTTGGAAGGAAGTATGGAGAATTCTCAAAGAAATCAAATTAGACCTCCCATTTGATCCTGCAATCCCATTACTGGGCATCTACCCAGGAGGAAAAAAAATCCTTTTATCATAAGCACTTGCACTAGACTGTTTATTGCAGCTCAATTTACAATTGCCAAAATGTTCAAACAGCTTAAATGTCCAGCAACCCAGCAATGGATTAACAAGCTGTGGTGTATGTACACCATGGAATACTATTCAACCATTCAAAAAAAATGGAAACTTTACAGCCTTTGTATTAACCTGGATAGAAGTGGAACACATTATTCTTAGTAAAGCATCGCAAGAATGGAGAAGCATGAATCCTATGTACTCAATTTTGATATGAGGACAATTAATGACACAGTGGGGGCAGGTTAAGGAGAGAACAGAGAGAGAAAGAAGGAGGGAGAGGTGGGGGAAAGGAAGAGCATAGAAAGGGAAGGAGAGAGAGGGGTTGGGTCTTAGTATGTGACATACCTTTTGGGGGCAAGAAACAATTGTAAGAGGGACTTTACCTAACAAGTGCAAACGAAGTTTCTTGTATCCTTGAATAAAAAAAAAAACAAAAAAACTCATTCCTGATTCTACCCCAGACCTACTGAAACACAAACTTTGCAATATTTTAACAGACATTCCAGATGACTCTGATGCACACTAAATTTAAGAGACTGGTAGGGAGCGACAACTGAGCTTTGAATGGATTACCTGCTGCTTTGTGTTAAACACATTAATTCCAGGGCCCAGATTTAGGAAACCCAAAGATAATTTGAATTCTTCATAATTTTGGTTAAAACAAATAGAACAATCTATATTTTTGGCAAGATAAAAAGGCCACAAAGAGATCCAATCATAGAAATGTCACAGACCAATCCTGGGCCTAATTGGGCATTCAGAGATGTTGGGAGAAAGATGAAGTAGCTTCTCCATATTTGTTTGTCAAATATTCATGTAGTGACAACTGTGGGACCTTTCTCCCAACTCTGGGGCTGTGTAGTACTGTAAACTTACCCCTGGTGTTAAAATATCTGCAATGGTATCATTTTAATCGTAAACCATGAATATAAATAAAATAAGACAATTTTGTGTATTTGAATAGCAATTTAAAATGTAATTACATTGATACTAAGTCTTTTGTTAAATTATTTTTGATTTTTTGTTAAAGATGTTTCTCACAGTTTTATTTATAAGAGCAAAGAGTTGAAATAGCCTAAGTTTTTACGATGGGGAATTTTAGTTAAATTCATTGTGCAATGTAAGACTCTGTAATCATTAAAATAATGTTAATGGCATATGGAAAAATCAGATGAAAAATGTATCCATCATGATCTTGATTAAGTAATAGAAAGAAGACGTAAAATGTTAATTTTAATCATTCTTGAATGATGCAATTATACTTTCTGCCCTGTATTTTTAAATATTTTTGATGTTTTAAAGACAACAGATCAAATACTCTTCAAGACGTGATGGATTTCTGTTAAGAAGAGAAAGAAACTCATTTTAGTCACCTAATAATTTCCTTTTCAGCCAGAATTCTGCCAAATGTTTACTCTCTTCTACAACTCAGAGGTCTGAAAATATAACATCTGTGCCTAATTTTTTTGTTTACAAACTGTGCTCAGAAACCTGACAATAATACTCACTTTGTTTATCTGGGTCCATTTCAGAAATTTCCTAGAATGACAGATGGCAAGAGGGTCCTTGTAACTAGAAATGAAGCTGGAGGTGGTGGTGCGTGCCTGTAATCCCAGCTACTCAGGAGGCTGAGGTGGAAGGATTGCGTGGGCCCAGGACTTGAGTCCAGCCTGGGCAATGTAGCAAGACCTCATTTCAAAAAACAAAAAAAAAGAAAGAGAGAAAGAAAAAGGAACCAATAATCTCTTGGGAGATAAAAAGGAGGAACATAGGGGTAGAGACATCTGATACCAGCCATACTTCTCAGGGTAGCTACTGAAACTAAGACTATGGGTACTTAGAACCTTCAAGGCATAATAATTTTAAGAGTGAATTGTATTCTCCCTTCCAGAAAATGTAAAATTTGAATTTTACAAGCACAATTTAAAGCTCTCGATATTTAAATTTCCAATGCCACTCTGCTTAATAATCCTACGTATTAAATGTCTAACAAATGCTCTTGGTTTATTACATATATGCATACACCTATGTGAGTAAACATAGAATTTTTAACATTTTTGAAAGAGTAATCAGTTATCTTGTCAATTGCTTCATGAGGCACCTATTGTTTAAACTATACACACAGTGCAGGAAGGGTCTTCAAAAAGTCTGTGGAAAATGCACATTATGAAAAGACTAGGCATGGGTTTCAACATTTTCTTTGCAACAAAATGAACTCATACTCACTTGCTATAGTGTATCTGAACAGACTGTAGTTACAGGCGCTAAGAAGGATAAAACATCAATTTGAAAAGAGCCCCAGTCACAGCAACAACATGAATGCTGCTAAAATTGAAACAAGAACAAACATCAAATTTATGCTGATGCTTGGGTGGAAAAACGGTGGAAGCCTGACGTTTTTTTTTTTTTTTTTTATTTTAATTTTTTTTTTATTATATTTATCATTAAAAAATAGCTGTTTACAATAGTGAAAACAAGGGGTACAATGTGCTGGTTTTATATACAATCTGAACTATTTTCATGAAACTGATTAACATAGCCTTCCTGGCAATTTCTCCGTTATTATATGAAGACATTTGTGTTCTGCATTTAGCAAGGTTCGCCTGTACCCTTCTGAGATGCACCGTAGGCCCACCGGGTAAGTGGCCGATCCAGGCAGCCGCGACCTGCAGTAACAAAAAGCTCGGTTTTCAGAGTCCCTGATTAAGTGTTCAATTAGGCCAACTATGGATGTACGTCCTTCCACATGAGGCCGTTCATAAAAGCCTGCCGTTTTTGAAAGTTTATGGGGACCATGCGCCCAAAAATCATCAGTTTACAAATGGAAAACTAGTTTTAAGAAAAGATGAGACGATGTTGAAGGTGAAGCTTGTAACAGCAGACCATCCACATCAATTTGCAAGTGAAGCGTTTATGTTGTTTGTGTCCTAACTGAAGAGTGGGAGCAACAACCAAGACCACAGGTTTCTCAATCGGCCCACCTTACACAATTCTGACTGAAGAATTTAAGTGGAGTAAGCTTTCCACTGGACACTGCCCAAACCGTTGTTGCCCTAGATCAGCTGCAGACAAGAACACAGCCTTCAAGGGAAAGTTTAAACAAATGGTATTAACATTGAAAGAAATTCTTAAATTCTTCAAAGAATTGTAATGGGGAAAGAAAAGTGGCTTTACCAGTACAATCCTGAAGACAACGCAAAATTAAAGCAATGGCTACCAACAGGCAAACTGGTCCAGTCAAAGCAAAGCGGGCCAGTCAGGAGTAAATGTTGTGGCAATGGTTTTTTGAGATGTTCAAGACATTTTGCTGGTTGACTTTCTGGTGAGCCAAAGAATGATAATGTCTGCTTATCCTGAGGATGTTTTCAGAAAGTTAGCCAAAACTTTAGCAAAAAAAGCATGCAGGGAAGCTTTACCAGAGAGTCCTTCTCCACTAGGACGATGCTCCTGCTCTTTCCTCTCATCAAGCAGGGGGAAGGGCAATTTGTGAGAGTTTTGATGGGAAGTCAGTAGGTTTCTAACTTACAGACCTGACTTGGCTTTTTCTGACTTTTTTTGCTTCCTAATCTTAAAAATTCTTCTCAGAGCACCCATTTTCCCTCAGTAAATAGTACAAAAAATGACTGTATTGACATGGTTAAATTTCTAGGACCCTCAGTTCTTTAGGGCTGGACTAAATGACTGGTCTCTTTGTAATGAAAGTGTCTTGAACCAGATGGAGCTTCTCCTGAGAAAGTTTATACTTTGTATCTTTTAATACCATTTCCCATCAACTTTTTGAAGTCCCCTTGTGTGTTTATATTTGTGTATATACATATATAAAGTTATATTATATATATATTCACTTTCAACAAAAGGAATGGATAACGCTATAAGAAGGCCTTGTGCAGTTCTAAGAAAAAAACATATTTGTTAACATGGGTGGCTAAAAATCGTTTTATAAAGTGACCTGATAATTAAATTTAAATAGTACTTTACCCACCTTGTAATGAATGAATTAATGTAATCACAAATTATTTGGTCAAACAACATTTTACAAAGAGAGAAACCGAAGCAAAACCTGATTATCTTAGTTCTTTAAAAATGTGATAGCAACAGTGGCAATTTGAGACTTTGCAAACCTAAGAAGTTTCCAAATGTATTCACGTAATATTTGCTTAGAAAAGCTGTAGCGTGGGAAATCAGGTCAGAACTTTTCTTGGTGTAGAAACACTCCCCCAAGTGCTCCCTGAACCCCACCTCCTCAGCCCTGGGAGTTGGAGAAGATGGCTAGAAGAGTCTGGCCTCCCAACCAGTCAAGAGCAAGTACAGCTGGAGATGCCTCTGTCTGCCTCCATGCCAGGTCCTTACCTTTGTTAGTTTCTCTGGAGAAGCAATTTAGTCAAACATTCTGTATAAAAATGACTCTGCAATTCTGGAAGAAGGAAAAGCTGAGTATAAACAGTTTTCCAGATATAACATTCCTACATAGAGTTGATTTCTTGTTCTGAGTGCCCAGATGGTGCATGCGAAACAGTACATTTGAGGCTGCACTGTTTTCAACAGCCCACAAAAGTGCATTCATTAATAATAAAGATCTTGAATAATTTAAGGGCACTCCTACATCTCAGTTTCAAAAGGCTATTTTCCTATTGGTTTCCCATGGGGGAGAGGAGAGTAAAATATCTTCTGGGTGCTACTGAGAGCAGGGCTTACCATCAATATTAGAAGGCAATACAAGGGCTCCGTATCCCAGGTAACTGCTGCCCTACCACCCCACCGACCAACTCAGAAAACAGTGACCTAGAAATAGAACTGAATTCATTTTGTTAATTCTTTTATAAACACAGAGGTATGGTTATACATTTTTAAAAGGTGCTAAATATAATGTAGGTCTTCAAATGGACAGTAATAATTTATTATGAATGCATATTTCCTTTTAAAATTTAAGTATCATCAAAAAATGTCTTATTTCTAAAGAAGTTTAGATTAAAAACAAACCTGTTCCAATCCTAATAGGGTTTTTTTTTTAAATTATTTATTTATTTATTTATTTGTGGAGACACAGTCTCACTCTATCGCCCTTGGTAGAGTACTGTGGAGTCACAGCTCACAGCAACCTCCACCTCTTAGGCCTGAGCGATTCTCTTGCCTCAGCCTCCCAGGTAGCTGGGACTGCAGGTGCCCACCACAGCACCCGGCTAATTTTTGATGCAATTCGGCCGGGGCCGGGTTTGAACCCGCAGCCCTTGGTATATGGGGCCGGCACCCTACTCGCTGAGCCACAGGCGCCGCCCTAATCCTAATAGGGTTTTAAACAGGCAATGTCACATTAGCCAAATGTACTAGAACTTTACCATTAATGTCTTTAGGCTGCTGAGGAGTCAGGGTTCGATTTTAACACAGCTTTCAATAAATTGGACCCAAAATGATAGTAGGTACTGTTATCCTGAACAGCTGTTTCATGCAGGGCGCTACTGGTCAGACCATAACAAGGCCATCTGTACTGGCCTCTGGAGATGGTTTACTCACTTCTAAGGCCCACTGTCATGGATAAGTTGGGGAACTGGACTGCATGGTTCCAGTCAATGACCCAGGACATTCTGTGCACTCAGGGAAGAGTGAATTGGCTAAAAATTTAGTCGAATTAGAAATGCTTTGAAGATATAGCCACCTCAAAAGCAAGAAATAGTTTAACTTTGTAACCTATGAGGGGGAGATGTGTTTAATGTATACTATGCTGATTAATGGCACTGCTGATGTAAGCTATTGCTCTGTGAAGGTATAAAAATAACAAGGAGGAACAAAAGGACAGAGCAGTTCTTTGGGGGAGATATCTCTCCGCTCTCCAGAATCACTGGCTTTTCTGAAAATAAAAGTAAAACTGTTGATCTCTCATCTACGTCTCTATTGACTAACTTGGGTGACAGGTGGATGGACTCCTTGATCTGGTAACAAAAAGAGAGGTGTGTACCATGAGCGGTACCTCCAGAGCCAGAGTAGCTGAGAGTCCACGTCCCAACTGATACACTTTACACAAGTGTGATAGAAGGGGACAGATACACTCTAGAATGTCCCATAATAAAAATCAGTTTTGAAAAGTGAATATGATGTTTACGTATAGTCAATTTATTCTTTTCCTTTTGAAATGTATTAGTATCACACTGTTGGTTTCTTAAAAACTGAAACTTGAGACATTAAAAAAAAACCACTGATAGGTAATGGAGCAAGAATAGGATGGAATGGAAGAGGAAAATAATTCGTCATCTATCTTTTTTTATATAAATAATATTCCTTTTCGGGTGGTGCCCATAGCTCTGTAGGGCGCCAATCACGTACACCAATGCAGGAGGGTTTGAACCTGGCCTGGGCCTGCTAAACAACAATGACAACTGCAACAACATCAAAACAATAGCCAGGCATCGTGGTGGACACCTGTAATTCCAGCTACTCGGGAGGCTGAGGCAAAAGAATTGCTTAAGCCCAAGGGTTAGAGGTTGCTGTGAGCTATGACACCACTGCACTCTACAAAGGGTGACAAAGTGAGACTCTGTCTCCAAAAAAAAATTTCCTAACAAAGGCAACCAGTGTAACATGGTTTCTTGTACCCTCAATAAATCCCCAACAATAAAAAAAAATTTCCTTTTCTGGGAACAGATAAGACAAAAATATAGGGAGAGAGCAAGTCTTTCTTGCATGAAATCAATGCTTGTTTGACTGCTGTAGACTCAAAGCTGTAATCATATTTAGAAGTTTTGCATTACATTATATGTACCATCTGTATCAGAACACACTGTTGCATCTGAGGCACCAGCATTTTCAAGGAGTCTTGAAGCTGTTTCTGAGTGCAGCCACTCCAGATTTGAGCAGATCTTGGACATTGACTAAGTTCTGTGGATCAAGAATCTTGGCACCACCCACCTCCCAAAAAAGTGGCCTGAAGTTCCAGTTAAATGACATAATTAAATGGATAAATATTTCTCCATAAGAATGAACTTGGACCTGTTGGAAAGTAATTTAAGCAAATGGGTAATTGATGTTCCTGAGCTCTTAGTATGACTTGATTTTGAACAGGCTTCAAGAAAAGATCCCAGGACTGCTTTTGTTTCACTGAATTTTGTGACCTGGAACTTCATAGTTACTGTTGCATCTCCTGGTTCAAGCTCAGATAGACCTAGTCAGATGAAGACTTTTTCTTTTCTTTTCTTCTCTTGTAAAACGTTTTAGATGAGAAATTGAAAATTTGCAGTTATTGCAAATTTACAATATCACAAACAACTGCTGATGAGGTATTGTTTTGCTAGCGTGGCAGTAATTTCCATAAATCATAATCGGTAACTGGCACTGTCTTTACCTTCTGAAACAGCTTCGCCTTGAGGAAACAGGGAGGAGCAAGGTGCATCTTCCCACACAATCTCAACTTGTCTTAGTTTGGACACACAGGTTCCACACCGGCCCAGCAACTAACTGGGCATCCTCACCTTCTTATGCATAGGAACTAATTCTCTTCATTCTCTCTCTGCGGGCTCCTTACACACACAGAAGAGGATTTATGTCTTGTCTGTATATATACGAGATGAATAATTTCGGGGAGAAAATTAAGTTACTAAAATTGACTCATGGAAAAAATAGAAAACCTATACCAAGGAAGATACGGCAAATGAACTTAAATTATAACATTCTGAACCCAGATTATTGTATGACTTAAATCTTGAAGCTTTAGAAAACAAAAGATTCTTACAACCGTGAGAATGGCTAGAAGACCTACAAGGCTACCGAATCTATTTTATGAAGCCAGCAAAACACCAAATGCCAAAATGACAAAGCAATCAAAATATCTTTCTCCCTTTCCCACACATACTCTCACATAAAAAACAATATATATGGGCCCATGTTATCTATAAAGATAGAAGAGAAAATCCTAACTAAAGGACCTAGAAGCCACATATTAAAAGAACAATTTGCCACAACTGAGTAAATTTCATTCTGGGGATACAAAGACACTTGATATTTGGGAGTCAAGAAATGTTGACTCACAGGTTCGGGAAGAGAAATCAAATGATAAATTTCAGTAGATGTTGCAAAGACTGTTGATATAATTATCATTTTTATTTATTTATTTATTTATTTTACAGTTTTTGGCCAGGGCTGGGTTTGAACCCACCACCTCCGGCATATGGGGCCTGTGCCCTACTCCTTTGAGCCACAGGCGCCGCTCTAATTATTATTATTTTTAATTAATTATTCAATTGGCAAATTAAAATTCTGTATGCTTACTTTCTGTAACATGGTGTTTTAAAATATATATGGATTACAGAATGACTAAATCAAGCTAATTAACATATGCATTACCTCACATACTCATTTTTGGTGTGAGAACACTTAAATCTACTCTGAACAATTTAAAAAAATAAGATACATTGTTATTAAACATAGTCATCATATTGTGCAAATGATCTCTTGACCTTATTCCTCCAGTCTAACTAAAATTTTATGTCCTTTCCCCCACATCTTCCCAACTGCTTTCCTGCTCTCAGCCCCTGGTAATCACTGTTCTACTGTCTACTTCTATGAGTTCAACTTTTTTAGATTTCACTTATAAGTGAGATCACACCAGTATTCATCTTTCTATGCCTGGCTTATTTCACTTAACACAATGCCCTCCAGTTTCATCTATGTTGAAACAAGTGACAGAATTTCATTCTTTTTTGAAGCTGAATAGTATTCCATTTGGTATATAAGGTCAGAAAATTAGGTTTGTGAACTCATCCTAGAAAAAGTGCTAGGCTGGGCACTGTAGCTCATGCCTGTAATCCTCGCACTCTGGGAGGCTGAGGCAAGTGGATTGCCTGAGCTCACAGGTTCAAGACCAGCCTGAGTCAGAGTGAGACCTCATCTCTAAAAATAGATGGGCATTGTGGCAGGTGCCTATATACTCCCAGCTACTTGGAAGGTTGAGGCAAGAGAATTGCTTGAGCCCAAGAGTTTGAAGTTGCTGTGAGCTATGATGCTCCAGAACTCCACCAAGGGTAATAAAGTGAGACTCTGTCTCAAAAAAAAGAAAAGAAAATCTACATACCTCTTTGCTAAGTATTACTATGGTTACCTTTGAAACACTTCCCTTGGCCATCTGGTAGCCATAGTGATATTCAGCAATGAAGGATAGCACTTTTTCTAGGATGAGTTCACAAACTTAGTTGTCAGACCTTGTATAACAACAGTGCTGGGCAGTGCCTGTGGCTCAAAGGAGTAGGGCGCCAGCCCCATATGCCAGAGGTGGCGGGTTCAAACCCAGCCCTGGCCAAAAACCACAAAAATAAATAAATAAAAAATAAAAAAAATAAAAACAACAGTGCTGATGGCCATTCCAAAAAAAAAAAAGTTTATAATTGCTTTGAAGGGTGGACTAGGTGCCGGCATCAGTGCATCGCTTCCCAAGGGGAATATTTCAAAGGTGACTGTACTGATACTCAGCAATGAGGTAGGTAGCACTTTTTCCAGGATGAGTTCATGAACTTCATGGTCTGACCTCATATATGCATATACCAAATTTTTGTTATCCATTCATCTGTTGATGGACACTTAGATTGACTCTAGATTTTGCTTTTTGTGAACAATACTGCAATGAACAGGGAAGATGCAGTTGTCTCTTTCATATAACATTTCATTTCCTTTGGACATTAACCTAGTAGTGAAATTGCTGGACCATAGAGTAGTTATATATTTAAGTTTTTGAGGAAATTCTATACTCTTTTCTATAATGACTGTATTAATTTAATTTCCCATGAACAGTGTGAAAGGGTTCCCTTTTCTCCACATCCTCTCCAGCACTTGCTATGTTTCACTTTTTTAAATAATAGCCATCCTAATAGGCGTACAGTGATATCTTATAGTGGTTTTAATTTACACTTACTTAATGATTAATGACATTAAGAATTTTTTCATAAACATGTTCACCATTTGTATGTCTTCTTTTGAGAAATGTCCATTCAGTTTTGCCCATTTTTAAAATTGGATTATTCGTTTTCTTGTCTTCAGTTGTTTTATTTTCTTATATGTTATCTTTTGAATATCAGATATAAGGTTTGCAAATATTTTCTTCCATTGTACAAGTTGTCTCTTCATTCCATTAATTGTTTTTTTTGTTGTGCAGAAGCATTTAACTTTTATGTAATCCTATTTGTCTGTTTTTGCTTTTGTTGACTGTCATATTTAGTGTCATATATAAAATTTCATTTGTCATGGAGATTTTCTTCTAGCAGTTTTATAGTTTTAGATCTTATATTTAAGTCTTAAATACATTTTGAGTTCTTTCGTTTATGATGTGAGATGAGGATCTAATTTCATTCTTCTGCATGTGGATATCCAGTTGTCCCAACATCATTATTGAAGAGATCGTCCTTTCCTCGTTGTGTGTTCTTGGCATCTTTGTTAAAAATCATTTACTGTAGGCTCGGCGCCTGTGGCTCAATGGGCTAAGGCTCCAGCCACATACACCTGAGCTGGCGGGTTCGAATCCAGCCTGGGCCCGCCAAACAACAATGATGGCTGCAACCAAAAAATGGTCTGGCATTGTGGCGGGCGCCTGTAGTCCTAGCTATTTGGGAGGTGGAGGCAGTAGACTTGCTTGAGCCCAGGAATTGGAGGCAGGAGACTCGCTTGAACCCAGGAATTGGAGTGCTGTAATGCCATGGCACTCTATCTAGGGTGACAGCTTAAGGCTCTGTCTCAAAAAAAAAAAAATCATTTACTGTAAGTACATGGATGTGTTCCTAGGCTTTCTATGGTCTTTCCCATTGGTCTATGTGTCTTTTTTTATGCCAATACAATGTTATTTTGATTACTGTAGCTTTGTAGGGTACCTTGAAGTCAAGTAGAGTATGATGCCTCTGGTTTTGATTGCTTAAGATTTCTTTGGCTATTTGAGCTCTTTTGTGGCCCCATA
Source organism: Perodicticus potto (assembly GCA_963574655.1). Classification (NCBI taxonomy): domain Eukaryota; kingdom Metazoa; phylum Chordata; class Mammalia; order Primates; family Lorisidae; genus Perodicticus; species Perodicticus potto. Next base: position 71,116 of record CAUYRH010048167.1, on the reverse strand, counting down.
TAAGCTTTAGGATTATTTTTATATTTCTGTGAAATATGTCATTGGAACTTTCATTGAGATTGCATTGAATCTGTAGATCGCTTTGGGTAGTATAGAGATTGTAAAAATATTCTTCAAATCCATAAACATTGGATGTCTTTCCATTTATTTATGTTTTGTTTAATTTCTTTGATCAATGTTCTATAGTTTACAGATTTTTTTGCTTCCTTGGTAAGATGGTATAATAGTTATTATTGTTATTAATAATAATTAAGAATTCTTATTATCATCTCCATTTTACTGAAGCCTCATTTATTCTAAACTGCATTACTGTATTTTGTGGATTTTCTAGATGCTATCACTTATAAATAATTATAGCTTTCTTTTTTCTTTTTTTTATGGCTTTTGTTTCTTATTTCATGCCATTGGACACAGTTTTCAGAAGAAGTTAAACACATAAAAAATATGACAATAATCCAGTTAGCAAATATACCAGAAAAATTTAATTCACAACTGGACAAAAATTATAAAGAAATGTAGGTAGAAAGCTACTAGAAGCTATGATTTTATAGCTGAGGCTTCTAAAGTTGTATATCAAAATCAATGACTTCCATATTACTGAATACAAAGTATAATTGTTCCACCTTTGTCTTAACTTTTTCTTAATTAAACTTTTTATTTGGTAATTTGGAAATACATTAAAGCCAGAATAATAATACAAAAACTTTAACATGCCTTTCCCTCAGATCACCAATTGTTATTGTATAGACATATATACAAACACACTGGGCTATTACTATTATATATATAATATACATACTATTATATATATTGAATATATATAGATTTTCATCCATGGTAAGATTTTCATTCATGGTTCCTGACTCATAACTCTCATATGAGAGTTGGTGTGCTTTAGGCCTCACAAGCAGGACTCAGAAAACAAAATCCCTCCCCTGCCCTCCATTGGTCTAATCAAAGCAGGACTCTAATCTGGTTCCTCATATGACAGGTGGTCCTGCCCCATACCCTGGAGGATGGAATGTTACATAGAAAGTTGAAGAAGAAACTGAATAGAGAGAACTTTCTGGGATTAGATCAAATCCTTTTAGCCCAATTACATGTCTATGTGGTTGTCAAACATATTTATGTAATGAAGCCTTCTAAAACCCCAAAAGGAGAGTGTTGGGAGAGCTTCCTGGTAGCTGAACACATGGAGGTTCTTGGAAGATGGCATGCCCAGGAAAGGCATGGAAGCTCCATGGCTCTTCCCTCATACCTCACCCTACACATCTCTTTATCTATATCATTTGTGATATCCTTTATAATAAACCCCTGAGTTCAATTAGGATGTCCAAAAATTAATTGAATCCACAGGGGGGATCAGGGGAAGGCCAACTTGAAGCTGGTTACTCAAAAGTTCCAGAAGGCTGGAGTCATGACTGGTCCCCAAAGGGGTTATGGGGAGTCTTTGGGACTGAGCCCTCATCTTGTGGGATCTGATGCTATGTCTAGGTAGTGTTGGAATTGAATTGGAAGACACTAGTTGTGTCTGCTGAAGAATGTTATTGCTTCTTTGATGTGAGAGCAGAGGAAAACCTGGCTTGAGTTTTTTCTAAATACACACACATACACACATATTGTGATATTTTTATGAACCATTTGTGAATGAGACACAGACATTTTGCCCCTTTAATTTTACATACTTAAGGTTATATAAAGGATAAGGAGGATAAGAAGATTCCCTTAAGAAGCCACTGTGTAATTTTTAAATTTGGGACATTTAGATTTGACACAATACTATTATCTAATAAATAGTGTTTGAATTTTGCAAATAATGTTCTTTTTTTTTTTTTTTTTTTTTTTTTGAGACAGAGCCTCAAGCTGTCACCCTGGGTAGAGTGCTGTGGCATCATAGCTCACAGCAACCTCCAACTCCTGGGTTCAAGCGAGTCTCTTGCCTCCGCCTCCCAAGTAGCTGGGATCACAGGCACCCGCCACAACGCCCAGCCATTTTTTGGTTGCAGCTGTCGTTGTTTAGCGGGCCGGGCTGGATACGAACCCGCCACTCAGGTGTACGTGGCTGGCGCCTTAGCCCGTTGAGCCACAGGCGCCGAGCCAAATAATGTTCTTTATTACAATTTTTTTCCTGATTTAGGATCCAATCCAGCATCACACATTGTCTTTACTTTCCTGTAATTGGGAGCAATTCCTCAGCCTCCTTTGGTTAGCATGACATTGGCATTTTTGAATAGTACAAGTCAATTATTTTGCAGAAAATTCTTCAAATTGGATTTGTATGTTGTTCTCCTAAGCTTATTTTCAGTTTACACATTGGGCAGTGGGTGGGGGGGATACCATAAGAGAAGCTTTATCCTTCTCAGTTCACCATCTCAGGAGGCACATGAGATCAGTTTATCTAATTACTTGGTGATATTCCCTTTGTACACTTAGTGAAGGTGATGTCCCTTTAAGTTGGTGTCTGTTTCCTTTGGACGTTTCCTGTGTGTGTGTAGTAGCACTTTCTGGCCCAACAAGCTATTCCAGATTTATCATATACTTTCCACACTCCAGTCCAAGCATCAACCATTTCTACAAAAAGTCTTGATTTCTTTTAGTGCGAAATAGTTTGGGGGCCCCAACTCTGAATAATAGATGTGCTCATTGCTATGGGGGACACCACTGTGTTCTAGGCCTTTTTATAAGTTCATCATGATGCCTTCAATTCCAATCCAACAAACCCAAACCACAGGTTTCTTCCATTCCTTCCCCCACTCTGGATCTCTTTCTTCCTTCTCCAACACTGAGTACCCTATCTCCAGAAACATTAATACATTTGTTCATTTGCTCAATCTTTAGCTTATCTTTTAATACTCCACCTTTAAATCTCTCTGATTTAGGCTTTGTCTTACCACTCTTTAAAGGCTCCCCTCCAAGAAAAAGTCTATTTCTTTCAATTCTTCTTTGTCAGCTCCTTCTTGTAGATCTGGTAGTAAATTTCAAAGTGTCCTCAGGATAGGTCTTCAGCTCCCTTCCTTGCTCTCCCCTTTCTAAAAATGTTGTATAGTTTGAGGTTTCCTATAAGCTGGCAATTCACAGATTGATAACTCTAGCCCTGACATCTCTGAAATGCAGACTCATTGATAACGTAGGTACTAGACTTGATGCTCCTGATTTTTCTATACTATCCTCAAATCTGAGGGAATGGCACCACTATCCACTTAGTTGTTGAAACTGAAGCCAGTAATCTTTGAGTCTCCTTTTTATTTAACCTTCTCAGTACATTCATTCTACCTTCAAATCCCATGAATCCTACCTGCAGAATATATCTCACATTTTCCAATTCTTCCCATCCCCTCTACCACCTCCCTCGTCTAAGCCATTAGCACCTCTCTTAATAGCCTCCCATATGGTGTCCTCCTGTCTACCCTTATATGCAGCTTATCTTTTCTTCATGAGGCACTGCTAGTAGCTTCAAAATCCAAATTACCTACTAAGATTTATGAAAATCTTCTATGACCTGCTTCTTTTTCCAAACCCATCCCACTTCTTTTGTACTCGTGCTGGCTAGCTTCTTTCCTGTTTCTGAAAACTTACTAATCTTCCTCTCTTCCCCACAACAGGATCTTCACACTTGCTATTTTCCATGCTTGGAAGTCCCCGGCTCATCTCCCGTCTGCCTCACACTCATCCTCAGGCTTCACTGAGGTCTTCCATAACAGCCCCCTATCTGAGGTATCGTTAACATACCACTTCATTTTATTCATAGCTTTTAGCACAACCTGCAGTCATCTTGTTTTATTGTATTTTTACTTGCGTATTATTTGTCTTCTTCACTAGAAAGCAAACTCGTCCAAAGCAGAAACAAGAGCTCTTTTTCTTGTTTGTCCCTGTATCCTCAGTGCCTTCTTCCCACACTGAATGAATCATCATAAGACTCAAGAAATATATCAAATAAAATAATCAGGAAAGACTAATTGACATGGTGCAGGGGGAAAGTGTCCTGCCTGTGATTTCTGCCAGTCTCTCCTGGGCATGGTTCCACTTTGGAGATACAAGTTAATTAGGCCTGAGACAATCAGATATTGAAATTATCCAAATACTTTTTGTTCTGACTCCAAGCCTTTTGATTATAATTCATGTTTCCATGTAGCTTATAGAGGAAGTGAATGCACTGTTAAGGCTGCAGACATCTGGTAACATTGGTACTTCTTCTTCTTTTTTTTTTTTAGTACTTCTATTTTAATTCTGAGAGTGGTAAGTTGGCACTCCTGTGCTATCATTAGTCTTGTTGTCTTGTTTATGTGAGGAACATTAGTGGTGTCTGCAAACAACTCTTTAAACCCTGCAAAAGGGAAGAATAGACTTTGGTGGTGCATTTTATCAAGGTGATATCACGTTGATAAATAAGCCACTTCCTTGGAGACTTACTGGTTTTCCTTTGCCTTTATGCTTCAAAGCATAATGAGTATTGTTGGAATTTAGAAGCAAGGGATCAAAAATATATATTTATTGCAATTGTGTGCCAGGCATTATTCTAGGTCCTTAGAAAACATCAAAGAACAGAGGCGTATTCCTGTCACTGTGGGACCTTCATTCCTGTGTGAATGATGGACAATATATAATAAGTTTAATATATGAACAAACAATAATAATGTTAGAGTATTATGAGCACTATCGAATAAAATAAAAAGCAGAGCCAAGTAAGGGGATAGAGATTGCTGAAAGGGGCAAATTTTACAAAATAGCAAGGTGCCTATAGGCTTCATTCAGAAAGTGAAATTTCAGTAAAGATTGTAGGAAGTGAAGGTATGGGCTAAGTATCATTGACAGGAAGAGCATTCTAAGGAGAGGGAATGGCCAGGAAAAAGGCTGTAAGGTGGGAACGTGCCTGGCAGGTATAAAGTGCAGCAAGAGGCCAGCTTGGCTAGAGCAGAGTGGTTCAAGCATAAACAACAGCAGTAGGAGACATCAGAGAGACAAAGAGGTGGGGATGGGAACAAATCAGACATAGCCTTTTAGGCCATTGAAGATCTTTGGTTTTTACTTTGAAGCAACTAGAAAGCCTCTAGAAGTTTCTGAACATAGCTTAGGTACAATCTGATCCACATTTTCAAAGAAACTATCATCTTTCCCACTATTCTAAGAATGGTCTGTGAGGTTAAGGATAACAGAAGAGAGACCGCTTAGCAGGTTCTATAATAAACCAGAAAACAGAGAGTAGAGACTTGGATCAAGGTGGTAATGGTGGATATTTTCTTCTGGGAAATATTTTCAAGGTAGAGCCAGTGGGATTTCCTATGATTGGATGTAGAATGCAAGAGAAAGCAAAGTTAAGGATGACCCCAAAAGTTTTGGCTTCAGCAAATGTAGGGGTGAGATTATATTGTGTTGAGATTTTTGTGGAAAGAGCAGGTTTAGGGTGTGAGATGTTGAAAACAAGAGATAAACTTGGAACATGTTAATTAGTCTGTTAGCCATTTAAGTGGAAATCTCAAGTAGGATAGACAAGTTTGAGATTTGGAAGAGGTGACTGGCCTGGACATATAAATTTGGGAATTACTTGCATGTAGATGGAATTCAAAGCCATGATATGTGGATGAGGTCAGAAATAGATGAGTGTAGACAGAGAAGGTAAGCAAGGACAGGTCTTTGGGAACTCCATCATTAGAAGGGTAAATGATGCAGAATCAGCAAATAGAATGACAAAGAGTGGAGAACTTCATGGGGATGAAGTGGGAAGAAGAACATGAAATTTTCATGTCTCAAGAAGCAAATGAAGTAAATGTATAGAGAGGAAAGAGAATGATCAACTCTGCAGCTAAGGTCTGAATGTTTCTGTCTCCCTCAAAATTCACATGTTGAAACCTAATACCTAATGTTGGCCTGTTCAAACACTGGCAAATGGGACTAGACCAGATATCTCAATATACATTGGGCCCATCAACCATCTCTAAAAATCAGAGTTCTAACCCTTCAAATATGCACCACAAGTGTGAAGGGTCAGGAGAAAACTTCTAAACACTGATCAAAAATGTTTTCACATAGTAAATGAGAAAATCTCATGAATGTTATGTCAATCAGGTTGAGAAAAATATCTCCGATTATGTGTGAAGCCCGCACACTGTACCCCATGATTGAATTATTGTACACAGCTATGATTCAATAATAATAATAAAAAAATCAGAGTTCTATTAGTCAAAAGAATGGGGGCAGGGTTATGGAGGGGCAACTAATAGCACCTGCTATTTATATGCACTTAACTCATATTTCAGTGATGGATAAAGTAATTATTTACATAATGTCTTTAGGAGGTGAGCAGTTGGGAGGTGATTAGGTCATGGGGGATCTGCCCCCATGAATGAGATTAGTATTCTTCTAAAAGAGGCCCCAGAGAGCTGCATTGCTCTTTCTGCCAGGTGAGGACACATGGAGAAGGTGTCATCTATGGATCAAAAAACGTGATGCTGAATCTGCTGGCATTTTGATCTTGGACTACCCAGACTCCAGAACTGTGATAAGTAAATTTCTTTGTAAGTTACCCAAACAATGGTATTTTGTTATAACAGCCTGAATGGATGTCAAATGCTACTGATAGGTCAGTCAGCATGAGGACTGTGAGCTTATCATGGGGTTTTGTGAATGTGGTGGTAATGTGGGTACATGTGGATGAAAATTTGATTTAGTAGCATTGCTTAGGCATGACTCTTGTGTGCTGTTCTTGAGCAAGACACACTAGGGTTTGTGGCTGCTTTCCCTTATCTACAAGAAGGAGGGACTCCGCATTTTCTGCAAAACCCTTGATAATGGCCCCTTTGTGTAGAAATCATGCTTCTCTGTATCAATGAAGTGAGATACTTATGATTAGATATCTCTGTGGGCTCATAATTTCTGCCCAGAAGAAATTAATATGAGGGGAAGAGCAGCTGCTCACTGTTGGGATGGTTACCAGTTTGCTTCCAGAAGCTCAGCTGCAAGTTTGGGTAACCTTTCTGTGTCCTCTGCAGACTGTGTAAGCATTCAGCTCTGGGCCAGGATCACTTTAGAGTTAGCTATGCTCATTTTAAGGCCAGAAAAGGAGCAGATAAAAGTTACACGTGACATTATTTCACAGTTACACCTGATAGGGAGCAGAGGGAAGAAAAAGCTCTTTGCCCTATATCTGTCTCTTGGTGTACTATAATTTTTATCTCCCCAAAAATAAAGAAATAAGTAATGGTTTGGCCAAGAAAGTAAAGGTCACTCCACGATTGACATAAGATTTGAGAACATTCTAGGCAGGGCATATGATACACACATGGACAAAGGGGCAGGAAATCTAAGGTTTGTAGGATGGTGGTGGACTAATTTGGTTAGGATTAAGAAATCCCAAAACAATTTACTGGTAAGTTCAGAGAAGAATTCTGTGGTTAAAAACAAAATCCAGATGGAAGTAGCTGGATTGTAGGTCTAGATAAGGCGAATGAGGACGGTTGCTGATTTAGGAGGTGATTACCTAAGAATCTAGGGCAGTGATTCTCAATATGTGGTCCCCAGATTAGTACCATTAGCAACATTTGGGAACTTGATGAAAATGCAAATCCTCAGGCCACACCTGAGACTTAATGAATTATAAATTCTGGAGATGGGAGTAATTTTGATTGATGTTAATGTCAAAAGCCACTGGTCTAGGATTGAACTAGGCTGACAGCTTTTACTGACTGGAATTGGGAAAGATATTAAAAATAGAAGAGTTAGTAGAGATGTGGGGCCTGGGAAAATTTAGTTGTTTAAATTATCAAAATGTGTTTCTTATTTATTTTCCTAAAATAAATAATTGAAGGACATTTCTATATTAATTAGCTATTAGCTACAAGTATATATAGCCGTAGATACTATTTAAGTTCATAGACATTGTCTATATGTAACAGAAGTCACAATTAACAGGGGAGTGAACCACAGAGTTATTTATTGCTTATTTGACAGAAATTCTGGAGTTGGTCCAGGTTGGTGTAGAGGCTCCTTGAAGTTATCAAGAACTAGGTACTAGGTTTTTTTCTGTCTTTCTACACTGCCACCCTCTTATGCTGGTAAGTTCTCTCCTCATGGTCACAAAATGGCTGCCAAAGCTGCAAGGATTATATTCTGGTAGGACAGAATTTTAAGCAGAAAGGAAATAAGTAGGAGCCAAAGTGCTTTCTTTTTTGTATACCATATATTCATTCTCTCTCTCTCTCTCTCTCTTCCAAAAGACTTCTTCTTATGGATAATAGTCCAAAACCAGGCTATATGCTGCCCCTAGACCAATCACTGGCAACACTGAGGACACCAGATATCTCAGTGTTCACTGGGCCCAAACTGTTGGGCCCATCGACCATCTCTAAAAATCAGAGTTCTGTTAGTCAAAAGAATGGGTCAGGGCTGATGGTGGTGGGGCAACTGATAGCACCTGCTATTTATATAGAACTTAACTCATATTTTAGTGACCAATAAAGTAACTACTTACATAATGCCTTTGTCCAAATCATACTCTCATTTTTCTACTGGACCTTCCTCCCTCATGCCTTTATCAGGCCAGTTTTAATAGTATAGAGAAATTATTTTTAATACTTTCATACTAAAGATACTTCTGGTGGAAAAAGTAGACTTGTGATTTCCCAGTTGGTCTACTATACCCGACAGGCTCCTGTGGAGGTAGCCCACCAGCTGGAAAAAAAAGAAAATACCTCCCTGAGTAATATTTTTGAACTGGCACCATCATTATTTTTAAATAAATAGCAAACAGTAATACTTTTATTCCAGTGTAAGTCCATGCTTATATAATTTGGGACAATGTGTGGAGAAGATACAGTGATTAAAACCAATCTGTTCTATTTTCCTATGGGAGTCTATTCTATCTACAGCATCATGGTCATTCTACAGCGGTACAAACATGTGATAGTTCATATTCATGCAAGAAAGTACAGACTCTTAGGGATGGAGCTAAACGTGTCCCTAAAGGGCAGAAAACTCTGTCTTGGTCTCACTCTAGCCTCTTCCTAGATGTCCACAAGTTGGGGAAGAAACTCCTTATCTCCTTGGTCAGAGCTTGACACCATGGGAGGATATCGCCAAGGGGCAGAGCCACTACATTGAACGGTGATGTGTGTGCATGGTTGTATTCTCTACTCCAGCTTTTCTACCTGGTTCTGAGCAGTAAGTGATTCACATAACACATTCAATGGGCATAGAGCAGGAAGCTTTGTTTAGACTTCGTGGTTGGAATCACAGCTTCCAATCTAGCCCAATTTTATCATCAAGCTCTGTGAACTGCAACTGCCCTAGACCCAGCTATGTACACAGAACCACTTGATTTTTCATTTGATTATCGTTCCTGTGGTCACTTTTCTTTGCCTGAGGACCCCAAAAGGAGAGGCAGGGGAAATGGCAGGACCAAGGCTCAAAACCAATGTCCTTAACACAGACATTCAGCTTTCTCACAATAACATTAAATGAAGTGCTGACTTTGGAAACAAGCAAAAGTCAGTCGTGATTTTGAAATTACCCACTTCATTATGATTGTGTGGAAGCAGTGTAGATGCATCTGAAATTTCCTTGAATCTTCAGAAAGTAATCTGTATCTTAAGACCTATTAAAAATACAGAGAAAGCACAGCTACCAGCAGCTTTTAATAGGTCTCCTGGGCTTTCAAAAGTTCCTAATTGGCATTCGTACCTTTACAAATGTACCTTTTAGCTGGAAAATATCTGAGCATATTGACTACTGCTGTAATAAAAGACTGTAATTTTTACTAAAACCATGCAATTATATAGTAAAAACATGATTCATTTCTTTCAAAATTCAGTTTACACGGGTCATATCTGGTGTCAAGAAGCTAAAACCCATTCAAACTAAGCTAAAGAAAATGTGTGACTTATTGAACACTGACACCAAGCAAATCTGAGGAAAAACCGTGCACAGCTGGGTCTCATGAAGGTGGTAAACCTGACCAGCTCTGAAGATCTCACAAGCATCTCTGTATTCTTTTCTTGTTCACTACAACTGAACTGACTCAGATACCAACGTTTACATTTATTTGTGGCAGTTCAAAATTGAGAGAGAGAGAGAATATGAATATGATTTGTTTTCCTTGAGTATATACGATGCATCTATTTGGCCTAATCAGTTGAGGTTACATCTGAGTAAACATGGCCACCTAGACCCACATCACAGGTATGGCCAGTGGGAAGAAGCAGGTTCTCTCAGAAGGATGTGTGGGCAAAGACACAATGACTGACAACTCTAGTTTAATGTAGATTAAAAAAGAGGAATTGACACTGAAACATTTCTAAGAAAATCCAATTATTAATAGACAAACATGAATGTATACAGGTAACACGAAATGACTGAACTGTGACTTCTGTGCTGTCACTATGAGTTAATTGCCTCACTTAATTTCTTCTGAGACTGAAGTCAATCTCTCAAATTATTCTTTCCTAAATACAGACACTGATATATGTTTTTTCTATATTTTACTACCAAGTAAATTTATATTTCATCTAATTTGATCTGTGAGGGTTCCAAAGGTTTGTCTTCAAAATCTGTAAAAGGAAGAGTAGTGAAAAGATGTAACTATTTTAAAAATACATTAGGAACATATACAGAACCTCCATAGCTGACCCCCTCCCTACACTGACCTCTCCTTAAGTAGATTTGATTTTCACAGACTGGACAAGCACACATGTACCTATCAGTACAGTAGGCCTAGTTCCTCATGTTGCCCACTTCTGTATGGTCACTAGTTTGCCCGTGGGTGGTCAGCTTACAGAGATTCTACTATATTTCTATGAGTTTTTATCTTGCTCCCTCTTTCTCCTGCTTAATGGATTCATATATTCATAATTTGCTAGTTGAGAAAGTGCATGTGTAAGAGAAGTTCTACGGGGAGATAAAAGCGCAAGACCTTTGCCAGATCTTTTCATAGAGCAAAACTAATTCTGGCTTCTCTCCTAACCGTAAGCTACTTCTCTGTGTAGCCTCTTTTGGCTCCTTCACGTTTCATTCTGAATTGTACATGCAGTGATACTGCCAGCTCCATTTCCTCTCTTGGCCTTGCTTTCCCTCTACTAATTCCACTTTTCCACAATGGGCCCATTCTAAAACCTAACACACCTGCATTTTCAGACTGAGAGCCGCACTGGATTGTGTTCATTTTAATAAACATTTAAATAAAGGTGTGGAGGCTTGGTTGAGTATCTCGGTTGGTCAACTATAAAGAAATCTACATCAGCCTTGTTTTCAAGTCAATTTTAGACTTTGAAAGTCTGGATATGAAGATTAGTTGTGTCTATTTCCCTACTTGTTCATTTTGAAGGAAGGATGTGCTTCTCACTGCCATAGCCTTAGTGATAAAAGTGGGAAAACAGGTTCCAGAACAGAAGGCAAGCATGGGATATGGGAAGTGGGGGAGGATTGGAAAAGAACAGTATCCCAAGGAAACTTGATCCTCTACTACCCAATTCCATTCACAGAATAAGAAAATACTCATTTTGTTGAACACTTACCATTTGTGAGCTCTTGATCCAATGGTTTTTCAGCTGTGATTTGAGGGGACATATCTAAAACATTCACTGCAACAGAGAATTTAAATAATAGCTTTTACCATTACAAGCATTTTAAAATAGTTATTCCCATTTTCTTTTCTTAGTCCTTCCACTCTCAAGTTTTTCCAAATGCCATGCTTTCTTAGGAGTTGCAAGATGCTAGCCCACTTTTATGGAATCTCAACCCATGAAAGTGGCTGGTCTATGGCCTAATGGCAATATGAGTAAGTAGACATCCAGCCATATGGTTCAGTGAACCATCTTTCTACCAACCTCCCTATGAAGACTTTGCCTCCTGCCTAACAATATTAGTCATTGGGCATCTTCTCAATGCTTGCAAGCTTCCTTCTATATAAAGAGTTTCAGGCAAAAAAGTGGTAAAATGGAAACTAAATTATTACTTTTCTGATATATGATTTGTACAGGTAGATTTAGTCAAGGTACAATCCTTTACACACTTATTTGCATGTATTCATATTTTACATATATATATAATACATATAAATATGCATATATGTTTATATATGTGTGTGTATTTATATACCTATCTACCTACACACACACACACACACACACACACACATATCTATATATGCAGTTGATCTTTGAACAACATGGGGGTTAGGAGTGCTGATCCCTGTGCAGTCAAGAATCTGCATGTAATTTTTGGCTCTTCCCCAATTTAAAACTAATAGTCATAGTTTACTGCTGACCGTGTAATATACAATAAAGTAAGCTAGAGGGAAAAATGGTATTAAAATCCTAATGAAGAGAAAATATATTACTATTCATTAGTAAAAGCACATAATCATAAAGTCTTCCATCTTCATCATCTTCAAGGTGAGTAGGCTGAATAGAAGGAGTAAGAGGAGGAATTGGTCCTGTGGTCTCGGGGGTGGCAGAGACAGATGAAAGTCCACATAAAAGAAGACCCATGCAATCCAAACACATGTTGTTCAAGGATCAAAATTCATATATATAAAAATTCCCAGGTAGTCCCCATTCCAGAGACTTCTGAGATGTCTATCTCAGTCTCTTCTTCTTACCTGCCTTCTGATGAAGATCCTGTCTTACCATATTGGCTATTCTGAGCTTTGTAATGAAGAATAGAGAAGAGAAGGGAAAGGGGGGAAGAAGAAACATAGGAGCTAGAGTTGAGGTTAGGGTACATGTATTTTGGGAGAGTTTGAAGTGACTGTGATACAGAAGTAGTTTTTTAAAAAATTGGTTGAGATTTTCATCTTCCTTTCAAAGTGTTCATAAAACATAAGAAAAAGAGGTACTGAAAAATTACTTCAGTTAGTGGACTGTGTTCCCTGAGACTGCACAGTGTGAGTCAGGACCACGAACACCACAGAGGTTGTTTATAATGCCACCGACTTACCATCTGACACCGCTAGACCTTTTTCTTCATCTGTCACTATATTAGAATACTCGCTATATTTACGTTCTAAAACAAAAATTAAATAAAACATGTTGGGTTTAGACTATAACCAACAATCTGTGAGATGTTCTAAGTCAGTGTTTTTCAAACTTCCTTGGTCATGATCCACATTTAAAAAATACATTTTACATGATAGCCCAGTGGGTGCATTTGTGTGCATATAAATGAAACAAAAGTTTACATGAAATAATACTTACCATTTTGTAATCTGTTCTTACCCTTGTCTTATCTTCTTTACTGACCTTTTTCTATTTTATGTAGTTCATTGGGGAAAAAATCTGGTCTTCTTACTTTTTTTCTTACCAATTATATTCTATTTCAATGGGCAAAATGCTGGTGATAAAATTGATTCCATTAACAATTATTTTTTTTACAACTCACCTAAGGTTATGGAAATATTTTCCACAATATGGAAAGCACTATATAAATTATATTTGATTCTAATGCTCATTAAAGGAGTGGTCCTCCTAAAAGCCTGAAATCAACCCCATTTTCTCTTATCACCACTGAAGCTCTATATATTTAAGAGTATGACTTAGTAAGGGGTCTAAGAACGAGACATTTTAATTAGCCTCCAGAGAGATCTACTCTGCCTAGGACCGACATCACCACATTCCTCTGGGCAGTGACTGAGCTGTCTGACAGTCCTCTGTAGCACTCTTGATACAGCCTTATTAGTCCTCTGAGCCTGACCCCACCTAGTTCATGCTTTGTCCCCATCCGCTCTCCACCAGTCATACTGTTAACTAGACATTCAGCTGAACAACAGATGTCCCCTACCTACCTTCCCAGCCGCACTCATCCTTTCTGCATCCTCTCTGCTCTTATCTAGCTACCCTTCTTACTGTCTTCTTGTTACGATTTTATACCACCCCCGGGTTGTACGTCTGATTATGTCTTCCTCCCCTGAAATTCCTCCTTTGCCCAAGTTCTTTTCTCTCTGGTGAGATACCCTTTCACAATCTCCTTCCTACCCACTCCTCCCCTTGCACACCTGCTTTTCACTAAATTATATGAGTAATTCCTACTCATCCTTCCAGACCTAGCTCTCACATCATGTCTTCAAGAACGTTTTTCCTAACACTCCCAGTCTATGTCTAGAAGACCCCCGATGGTCATGGGGTCCCATTATTCCCTGGGCCTCTTTAGGTCCTACTTCTTTTGCCACAGTCTGAATGTTTATACTCTGCCCACTCCAAATTCAGATGCTGAAACTTAAACCCCAATGCAATTTTATTAAAAGGTAGGGCTTTGGGGAAGTAATTAGATCATAAGGGAGACTTCATGAATGGGATTAATGTCCTCATATAAGAGGTCCAAGGAAGCTAGTTCATCCTTTCCCATTGTGTGAAAACACAGCAAGAAAGTGTCATCTCCGAACTAGGAAACACACCCTCACCAGGCACCAAATCTGTGGGCACTTTGATTTTGGACTTTCCATCCTCTAGAACTGTGGCAAGTAAATTTCTGTTGTTTACAAGCCAACCAGTTTATGGGATTTTTGTTATAGCAGCCTTACTGGGATACAATGACTTTTAATAGGGTAATTTTCTCTTTGCTTTGCTACTTCCCATGCTAGACAGTGAATACTTTGCAGGGCAAGAACCATGTTTGATTTATTTTGATGTTTTTAGCACTTAGCACAGTTTCTTCTTTTTTTCCCCTTTTATTCTTCTTTATTTCTCTCTTTCCTTCCTACCTTACTTTCTTCCTTTCCTTCTGGCATATGACATGAAATATCTTGTCTTAATTTTTTTTTGAACTATGTCTTAAATTTTTAAGCACACAGTACAGGATTGATAATTGCGTGCATCTTGCTATATAGCACATCTCTAGAACTTTTTCATCTTGCATGATGGAACTAGCAGTTTCTGTGTAAATAAATGCCCATTTGTTTATCTGTAGCCATGTAATGCACAACTAGATACTAAGAAACAATTAAAGCTTTTCCTTCATACGAGGATTTGCCCTTTTCAGTTTTAGAGTATTTATTAGGTACATTTCTTCCTTTTGAAGTGTCTTGCCCTGGTTTATTAAGCTATTTAATTCAACATGTATGTTAATATTTCATATTCTCATGGGTCCTTTCCCCTGGGGGTTTGTGTGATCATAACTTCTTTTTCATATTCTCTTGGGTCCTTCCCCCCAGGGGTCTGTGTGATCATAACTTCCTTATTGTGATCCCCCGTGTCTCTCACAGTGACCAGTAGATATGAGGTGCTCAATTAATACCTGGTAATTCCCTCCAATATTTCAGCAGTTTTAAATAAGATTTTATTTTTGAGTATAAGATGAAGGTGATGACTAACTTAAGTCCCATTTTATGACTAATGGGTGATCAAATATCTTTCCTTAAAATTCAGTACTAACCCTTGGATGAAAAGGGCATTGCTTTCAATTAAGTGCACTTACCTTTGGGGACAAATTCTTCTTCCTGGCTGTCCTGGTTGTCCTCTATGATGGGTAAGACTATTGTATTTCTTTTGACTAGGTTAATTGCTAAAAGTCAGGAAATAAAGTATTGAATTAATTGATAAGACTAAATAAACTTTACACAGGAATCATCTCACTGATATTTTAATAAAGCAGAAATCTCTAAACTGTAAGAGTGCAAAGTTGTTGATTATTTTCAATGCTATGGTTTTGGAATCCCTGGAAGAGAGTAAAAACCATTTAAAGATTCAAAGGTGACAGAATAGAGATCAAAAGATAAATCAAGTATATATATATATACACATTAAACTTTGCTGATAAAAACACGCCATGAAATCAAATCATTTTCTTTCATAAAATTCTCTACAATATACGAGGGAAATTTAGGACTAATGACCAATCAATGGAGCCAAGTTTAGAATGGCTGTTTGGAGCTCTATTTTGTCACCTGCGGAAAACCACACAAAGGGTCTCTCACTTCTGAGAATAAAAGAGTTGCAGTTCTGGGTGGTGCTTGTGGCTCAAGGAGAAGGGCGCCAGCCCTTCAAACCTGGCCCTGGCCAAAAACTGAAAAAAAAAAAAAGAAAGAAAAAAAAGAGTTCCAGTTCTCTGTATCCCTCTGGGCCGCACCCTGCTCTTTCCTGCTGCCTTGGCTTACTCGGTTTGGCCCGCTCCTGGTTACCTGGCTATTAGCCAGAGTCTCCTCCAAAATCCCATTCCTACCCCCAAGCTCTTTGCCTCTAAATCTTTCCCTGCCTTTTTTCCCACTTCCCAGACTTTGACCTCATTGGTTTGGAACCATGGGCTCCTCTGTCCCCTGAGGTTTCTTTTTGTTTTAATTGGTGAGAATCTATACCATATTGGTTGTTAAATACTTTTAATATTAACCCTGCTGGATTTTCAAATTTAATTTCTGTTTATCATCTCCTTCTTTATCCACTCTAGAACCTTGTAGGCTATCACTTTATCTGCTTTCTTGCAATTACCCTCAATTTTCTTGCTTCATCTTTTTCCTTGCTGAATGCTAAGTGAAGCAATAAAACTGTACTCATTTTCTATTCCTGTATTCAATGCTGACCACCAAAATTACCTTAACACCTATTCCAGGCACAAATATGAGAAAAATAATAACTCATTGCAAAGAATTAATATTCCAAATAAAATCAACATGGAAAATCTCAAAATTTTGTTGGAGGACGGACTAGTGTTGTTTTGTCCTAATCACAGGGGGTTGACTCTACTGTAATATCTGGGGGTTTACTGCAAGTCATGCTCCTCGTTTCCACTCCTGCATCCAGGTAGCCAGGCATCTTTGTAGGAATCACACAAGTCTACATTGGAGTCGCTGCAAATTTCTGGTCTCTTGACTTTCACTTAGCACTCAGCATGGAAGGGAATTCTGCGCTTTCCCATGTTGTTTCTCTCCCCTGCCCTTAACAGTTACAGTCATGCATCAATTAATGACAGGACACATTCTGTGAAATGCATCATTTGGTGATTTCATCGCTGTGCAAACATCCTGGAGTGCACTGCCCCACACCTGGAGGGTGCAGCTTGCTGCACACCTAGTCTGCATGTCACAACCTCCAGCTCCCAGGCTGCAACCAGCATAGCGTGTTACTGTGCTGAGTACTGCAGGCAACTGCGGTGTAATGGTGAGCATCTGTGCACCGAAGCATGTTTAAACATAAAAAAAGTGTAGCGAAAACACACAATAAAAGATACAAGAATGGCGCATCTGTACAGGGTACTTACTCCCTATGAAGGGAGCATGCAGGCCTGAAAGTTGCTCTGGGTGAGTGAGGGAGCGGTGAAGGCCCAGACATTACTACACACAACTGTAGACGTGATAAACACTGTACTCTTAGGCTACACAGATTTATGGAAAGAATGTTTTTCAACAGTAAATTAACCCTAGGGTACTGCAACTTTGTTCTATAGACTTTAAAAGTTTTTTAAAACCTTTTGACTTTTTTGTATTAATATAGATCAAAACACAAATACATTGAATGGCTGTACACCAATTTTTCTTTCTTTTTATCCTATTCTATGAGATTTTTAAAAGTGTTTTAATTTTTTTTTGTAAGACAAAGTCTCAAGCTGTTGCCCTGGGTAGAGTGCCACAGCATCATAGCTCACAGCAACCTCCAATTTTGGGGCTCAAGTGATCCTTTTGCCTCAGTTTATTTATTTTTAGTAGAGTCGGGGTCTAGCTTTTGCTCAGGCTGGTCTCAAGCTCAACCAGTCTGCCCACCTCAACCTCCCAGAGTGCTAGGATTACAAGCGTGAGCCACTGTGCCCAGCTTTTTTTTACTTTCAGGTGTCACCTTTGCACAGGGGCCATAGTAATCTTCTCTGTATCATTCCATTTGTAGTATATGTGCTGCAGAAGCGAGCACTTCTTTTTTTTTTTTAACTTTTTAAACCTTTATTTAAAAAAAACTAAGTCACAAACACCTACATTAGCTTAGGCCTCCCCCTGATCAGGATTGTCGAGATGCTGCTGGGCTACAGGAATGTTCATCTCTGTTAGGATCTTAGGGGACCACTGTCACATATGCTGCCTGCTGTTGACCACACGTTGTTGTGCGTGCACGGCTGTATTTCACACCTTCACCACCTTTCTTACAACTCCATCTTTCTCCCTAGTCTCTGACCCTCAGGACCTGGTCCTGCTGACTGTTTTGGTTCCGGCTCCCCCATCCCACACCCTTACTTACATGCGTCTGCACCCACCACGTTCTCCACTTCGGTCAAGCCTCAGCAGCACACACCCCTTCAGTTTGAGGCTTGGTCCTGTGCTCGAGTTCTACTGCTGTCTTGAGAGCTTTTTCCTCACTCCTATCTTACACTCTCTCTCACAGCAGTTAAGCATTAATATCCATCCATCCAGAGGTCTATCTAGTCACCTCTTTATAATTTTGGCTATGTATTAATGAATCGTGTACATGGGACAGAACCCAGAAGGCACGAGAGACCATAGAATACAGAGGTCTTCCTTCCCTAGCCAGCCAGGTCCTCCTCCAGGAGGTCACTGGGGCTGGCAGCTTCTTCTAACTGCTCCTAGTTGCTGATGACTCTGTTTCCCCATCTCCAGCTCAGATCTCTCCTCCTCAGTGTCCGAGATATGTGTCCAGCACCCACCAGACTCTCACTTAGATGCCTCTTGAAACTCTGCACCTTCTCCTATATTCCTTACCTTAGCTCACTCTTCCCAAACATGTTCATGGTTCGGCACTCCTACCAAATGACAATGACGATGCGGGCAACCAGCCTGGGGCTCCAGCTGCTCTGGACTCTGTCCCTCAGGGCTGAGGAGGTCAAGAGCTGCACATACCCAGCCCATTTTGGCTCACTGTTTGGGATGTTCTGCCTTAGGTAAGGACACCACCACTGTCCAGATGTCAAAAACACTGGGGGATTCCCAACTCTCTTGCACTCTCTCTTCTCCATTAGTGTCTCTTTCAAATCTAGCTCCTTCCCTACAGCCAATGGCCACTGCTTAGGTAAGGGTCTTATCACTCCTCTACCTGCCACAGAACTGGTCTCAGTGCTTCTTGTCCCCCCATAAACCTCAATTCATTCTTCCCATTACAGAGTGATCATCCTAAAGTTAGAACCTACTCCTTCCTTTCAGTTGCCCCCAAATCCTTCATTGGTCTTACCAAGACCCCTGCTTGCTTCTCCTCCTCCTGACATTCCATACCTTGAACTTTGCTTTCTGAATAAAATGAATGAATGAATTGGCAGTTCTCCACAGGTTCTTTCTTATGGCCACCTGTCTGTCATTGCATATGTTGTCCCCTCCAAGTGGAACAATCCTCCTCCTCACTGCACCCTGCAGCCGGGCCTCCATTCTCTTATGACTCAATTTGGATGTCACCTCCCCCAGAAAGTCCTTCGTCATGTCAACATCCTGATGGGTCCTCGCCACCATTCATGGCATGCTGCATATTCCTTGGGCCCACAGCACTGAGCATACCAGCTCCACAGCGACACTGTGAAGCCTGAGGCGAGGGCCCTGCCTTTCCACTCTGGTCTCATTTCTGCTCTCTCCAGTTCACCAAAGTCATGGTTGACCTACGTCATACATCCACTGGGTACTTTCAGGCCTCATTTTATGTGATGCCCCAGCAACTTCCCTCAGTGTGGGCCAGCCCTTGTTCTTCAAACAACTCTGCTTTGGCTCTTCCTCAATGTCAGATTTCAGGGGCTCGTCCTCTCTCTCACCTTCACTTGCTCATGGTCCTCTTTTTGCTGCTCCGATTCTACTTAACCCTTCTAGGCTGAGTTCCCCTAGAAGGTTCCCTAAAACTGACAGTTCATCTCTCACTTTTTCTCTGGATAATTATGCTCATGGCTTCATTTCTATTTATAAAGCAACAACTCCCAACTTGACAAGTATAGCCCAGATCTTTCTGAGCTCCGGGAAGTATGCTGCTCTCCATGTGACATTTCCATTTTAGATAACCCACAGGTATTTCAGAATCAAATGTAAGAAACTAAGCTCATCTTTCCTCTACTCTGGCACCATGCCTCTTCCTCTCCCACCCAACACCACCACCCCCACACCCCACATGTCCATATTTTCTCTCTCTTTCTCAAATAATGAAATGATGTTTTTGGTATTTTAGGTTTTTTTCCCCACCATTTCTCCTCCTATCATTCAATCCACCCAATTGGTCAACCAGAAGAAGCCTGAGCCCTCTGGAATTCCCAAAAGGCCACACACATATCGTCAGGTCTTGATAATTCCACCTCCTAAATATCTACTGAATTTCTACAGCCTCTAGTTGCAGCTGTACCCACCTCTTCCTGTGTCACTGCATAACTCTCCTGATAACAGTCTTTCTGCAAACAATGTTACCTTGTTAAAGTCTGTTTTCCAAGTGAATTCCACACCTGATCAGGTTTCCGTGCACCAAAAAGTCTCTATAGCTTTCACATCTACCCCTCATGGTTCCATCTCCTATACTTTAATACTCTTAATAACAGTCCAAGAAGACATCATATCTAAGATATTACCTGATTGGTATGGTTGGAAAATTAGCACGTCTCCAAGTGCAACAAGTTTCTCCTGTTAAAAACATTTATAATCAGAGAATTATATAACCACAATTACTAACTCAGGTATTGTTTAATAGAAAAACACTTTGATTCTTGATTTTGAGGTAATCAACACATATTTATGACATACCACAAATTATATTACAAAATGAGTAGTATTCTTATGCAAATTTTTCAAATTTTTATTGCTTCATCATTATTATTATTATCATTATTATTATTATTATTTGAGACAGAGCCTCAACCTGTCACCCTGGGTAGAGTGCCATGGCATCACAGCTCACAGCAACCTCCAGCTCCTCAGCTTAAGTGATTTCTTGCCTCAGCCTCCCAAGTAGCTGGGACTACAGGTACCTGCCACAATGCCCGGCTGTTTTTTGGTTGTAGTTGTCATTGTTGTTTGGCAGGCCGAGGCTGGATTTGAACCCACCAGCTCTGAAGTATGTGGCTGGTGCCTTAGCCACTTGAGCTATAGGTGCCGAGCCTGCTTCATTATTTTTTAGGAATAATATGCAAATTGAGCTCACAGAAAATCAGTGTGTGTCTTGGCCTAAAAGAATCAGTTTAAGGTCATTATGAAAGTCAGTTCCCTTGTATCTATTTTTTTTTCTGGTTGTATTCTTTCTTTTTTAAAATTTATTTTTGCTGTTTGGGATTCATTGAGGGTACAAAGAATTAGGTGACACTGATTGCATTTGTTAGATAAAGTCCCTCCCAGGAGATGTGCCATATACCATGACCCCTTGATCCCTCTCCCTCCTCTCTTCTCCCTACTTGCTCATTCCTCTATCCCCCCTTGTATTAGCTCATCTGCTGCCTTGATTTTAGAATAGAGTACATTGGATTCTTGCTTCTACATTCTTGTGATGCTTTGCAAATAAAAATGTGTTCCACTTCCATCCAGGTTAATGTAAAAGATGTAAAGTCTCCAGCTTTTTTAATGGCTGAATAGTATTCCATGGTATATATATACCACAGCTTGTTAATCCAATTCTGGGTTGGTGGGCATTTAGGCTGTTTCCACATTTTGGCAATTGTAAATTGAGCTGTGATAAATGATCTGGTGCAAATGTCCTTATGATAAAAGGATTTTTTTTTCTTCTGGGTAGATGCCCAGTAATGGGATTGCAGGATCAAATGTGAGGTCTAATTTGAGTTCTTTGAGGATTCTCTATACTTCCTTCCAAAAAGGTTGTATTAGTGTGCAGTCCCACCAGCAGCGTAAAAGTGTTCCTTCTCTCCACATCCATGTCAGCATCTGCAGCTTTGAGACTTTGGGATGTGGGTCATTCTCAATGGGGTTAGGTGATATCTCAAGGTGGTTTTTGATTCGCATTTCTCTGATGATTACAGATGATAAGAATTTTTCATATGTTTGTTAGCCATTCGTCTGTCTTCTTTAGAAAAGGTTCCACTCATGTCTCTTGCCCAGTGATGTATGTGGCTACTGGTTCTTTTTTTGTTGATTAATTTGATTCCCTATAGATCCTAGTTATCATGCTTTTGCCCAATTCATTATATGCAAATACCTTTTCCCATTCTGAAGGTTGTCTTTTTACTTTGGTTGTTGTTTCTTTAGCTGTACAGAAGCTTGTCAGTTTAATTAAGTCCCATTTGTTTATTTTTGTGTTTGTTGCAATTGCCACAGAAGTCTTCTTCATAAAATTTTTCCCCAGTCCAATATCTTCAAGTGTTTTCCTCACACTTTCCTTGAGGATTTTTATTGTTTCCTGCCTTAGATTTAAATCTTTTATCCATCTTGAATCAATTTTTGTAAGTGGTAAGAGGTGTGGGTCCTGTTTTCATCTTCTACATGTGGTTATCCAGTTCTCCCAGCATCATTTATTGAATAGGGATTCTTTTCCCCAGTGTAATGTATTTTTTGGTTTGTCAAAGATCAGGTGGCTGTAAGGTGTTAGTTTCATCTTGTGGTTTTCTGTTCAGTTCCAAATGTCAATGTCTCTATTTTTGTGCCAATATCAAGCTGTTTTGATCACTATGGCCTTGTAGTATAGCTGAAAGTCTGGTAGGGTGTTACCCCTGGCTTTGTTTTTATTACTAAGAACTGCCTTGCTACATAGAGTTTCTTCTGGTTCCATACAAAATGAAGAATTATTTTTTCCAATTCTTGAAAGTATGATGATGGCATTTTAATGGGTATTGCATTGAATCTGTAGATTGCTTTTGGAAGTATAGACATTTTCACATTGTTGATACATGGTATGTTCTTCCATTTGTTAATATCTTCTGCCATTTCTCTTCTTAAGGTTTCATAATTTTCTTTGTAGAGGTCCTTCACCTGTTTTGTTAGGTATATTCCTAGGTATTTCATTTTCTTTGAAGCTACTGGGAAGGGAATTGTGTCCTTGATTAGCTTCTCATCTTGGCTGTTATTGGTATATTCAAAGGCTACCGATTTGTGAACATTGATTTTATATCTGGGACATTACTGTATTTTTTGATCACTTCCAGGAGTCTTGTGGTTGAGTCTTTGGGGTTCTGTAAGTGTAAGATCATCTCATCAGAAAAGAATGAGAGTTTGACCTCCTCTGCCCCATTTGGATGCTGTTTATTTCCTTGTCTTGCCTGATTGAATTGGCTAGAACTTCTAGGACTATGTCGAATAGTAGTGGTGATAGAGGGCAACCTTGTCTGCTTCTAGTTCTAAAGCTTTTAGTTTTACTCCATTCAGTATAATATTAGCTGTGGGTTTGTGGTAGATGGCTTTGATCAGATTAAGAAATGTGCCACCTATGCCTATATCCTTTTTTATAAATTAAATGTATTTAATACATTTTTTAATTTTATTAAATTTTTTAAATAAATTTAAATTCTTACGTGTTCTAATTAGAATAGGATGCTGAATTTTATCGAATGCTTTTTCTGCATCTATTGAGAGGATCATATGGTCTTTGTTTTTGCTTCTGTCGATATGGTGAATTACGTTTATGGACTTGTGTATGAACAAGTCCCTGGCATGAAACTCACTTGATTGTGATGAATGATTTTTTCATGTGTAGCTGTAATCTATTGGCTAGAATTTTATTGAGAATTTTTACATCTATATTCATTAGTGAAATTGGTCTGAAGTTCTCCTTTTTGTCTTTTCCTGGTTTTGGTATCAGGGTGATGTTTTCTTCATAGAGTGTGTTGGGGACGTTTCCTTCCTTCTCAATATTTTGGAATAATTTCTGCAATATGGGTATAAGCTTTTCTTTGAAGGTTTGATAGAGTTCTGGTGTGAAGTCATCTGGACCAGCACATTTTTTTATTGGGAGTTTTTTTATTGTGTTTTTTCATCTCAGTTCTTGAAATCAGTCTTTTCAAGAGATCTATTTTTTTTTTTTATTAAGTCTAGGGAGAGGGTGTGATTCCAGGTGTTGATCCATTTCCACATTGTTAAATTTCTGGGCATAGTTTCTTGTAGTATTCAGAGATGATTTCTTGTATCTCTGTGGCATCTGTTGTTATTTCCCCTTTATCATTTCTGATTGAGGTTATTAGAGAATCTACTTTCCTTTTTCTAGTTAATCTGTCCAAAGGTTTAATGATTTTATTTATTTTTATGAAAAACAAACTTTTTGTCTCATGAATTTTTCTGAATGATTCTTTTCAGTTTCATTAATTTTTAATTTTGGGTATTTTTTTTTTTTCTGCTGGGTTTGGGATTAGATGGTTCTTCTTTCCCTAATTCCATAAGATGGTTCATAAGTTTGTTCATGTGATCACACCCAGGGTATGATATCCATCTGATAAGAGTGTGTCAGATGTTTGTTGATGCATTCTCTTTCTGGTTTTCAAATGTAGGCATCTAATGCAAAAAATTACTCTGTAAAGACTGCTTTTGCTGTATCCTACAGGTTTGGTAATTTGTGTCTTCATTGTTGTTATGTTTGAAGAATTTAATGATTTCCTCTTTTATCTCCTCCTGAACCCAACTATCATTCAGCATAAGGTTGTTTAATTTCAAAGTTTAGTGTGGGGATAAACATTTTTGTTAGAGTTGAATTCCGCCTTTATTGCCTTGTTGTCTGAGAAGATACAAGGTATAATTTCTATTCTTTAAATTTTGCTGAAGTTTAATTTGTATCTTAAAGTGTGGCCAATTTTAGATTATGTTCCATAGGCTGCTGAGAAAAATGTATATTTTTTAGCTTTGGGATGGTGTGTTCTGTATATGTTTGTTAATCCCATTTGTTCTAGGGTCACATTTAAATCCTTTGTATCTTTGTTTAGTTTCTGTTTAGAGGGTGTATCCAGTTATGTCAGAGGGGTGTTAAAATCCCTGACTATTATGGTGTTATGCTACTGCTCAGACCCATAAAGGTCTGCTTCATTAACCTTGGAGCATTTAATTTGGGTGCATAAATATTTAAAATGGAAAAGTCTTCCTGTTGCATTGTCCCTTTGACCAGTATAAAGTGACCATTTGTCTTTCTTAACTGTAGTTGCTTTAAATCTTCTTGTGTCTGAAAATAAGATTGCCACCGCTCCTTTCTTCTGATTTACATTTGCTTGAAACACTGTTTTCCATCAGTCTTGATTTGTCCTTTAGTGCTAAGTTTGCCTCCTAGAGATGGCAAGAGGAATAGCTTGTGCTTTTTTATCATCAGTCAGCCTGTGCCTCGTCAGTGGTAAATTCAGTCCATTGACATTTATTAAGAGAATTGATAAGTGCAGTGGAGTTCTATTCATCTTATTTTGTGGGAATCCTTTGTGTAGTTTTATCCTTTGTCCCACTGTGGAAACTAAATTTTGACCTTTAGCTTCTGGGTGTTCACTTTGCTGGTGGCTCATTGTGATGGTCAGTGTTAAGAATTGGTCTAAGTATTTCCTGGAGAGCTGGTCTTCTTGTGGTGTGAATTTCCTCAGAGAGTGTATATTCACAAAAGATTTGATTTCTCCATCAGTTTTGAAGCTTAGTTTAGCAGGATAAAGAATTCCGAGCAGAAATTGTTTTGTTTAATAATGTTGAAGGTGGATGACCATGCTCTTCTGGCTTGGAAGGTTTTGACTGAAAAGTTTGCTGTCATCTTAATGGCTCTGCCTCTGTGGGTCCATGGCATTTACTCCTGGCTGCTTGCAGAATTTTTTCTTTCATCTTGACTTTGGACAAGTTCATTACAATGTGTCTTGGAGAAGCCATGTTTGAGTTGAGATGACCTGGGGTATGATATCCATCTGAAAGGAGTGTGTCGGGGTCTTTAGTAAAACTCAGGAAGTTTTAATTTATGATAGTCTCCAGTAGGGCTTCCATTCCTTTGGGATAATCTTCTTCCCCTCTAACAATCCCTATTATTCATATATTTGATTGCTTCATGGAGTCTCTTAGTTCTCTAAGTGCCTATTCTGCTTTCTCTTTTTTTTCCTGCCTCTTTAACTACCTGGGTTAACTCAAAAACTTTATCCTCTAGCTCTGAGGTTCTTTATTCTCCATGGTCTAACCTATTTTTGATACTTTCTACTGCATCTTTACATTCCCTGATTGTCTCCTTCATTTCCTTAAGCTCCGCCACATCCTTTCTATATTTCACATATCTCTTGTTTGACTTTTGGTTCTGTTTTTCCATTTTCTCATCTATTCCTTTTATTGTCTTTATCATCCATATTTTAAGTCCTGTTTCTGTAAAGTCCCTTAATTCTTTATAGGTGGAGTCTTCTGCAGTAGTTGCCTCATGGTCCCTTGAAGGAGTTCCTCTGTTTTGGTTTTCTGCTGGTTCTTCTTCATGTGTTCTTTCTTCTTGTTCACCTCCTTGTCCTCCTTTTTCCTTCTCACTGTCTCCTTTCTCCTTTGCTTCAAATTTCCTTCTCTCAGAGCTTAGGTCTTGAAGTGGCCTCAGCTTGAGCAAAGCCAAACTCTTCCTTGCTGCCAAATAAACAGAAGTCCTTGCACTTGATGACAATATGTTTCCACAAGGTGGCACTGTGGGGGATTTTGGAGACAGAGACTACAGCCAGCGACCTCTATGATTCTTATTTCAAACTTAGTTGCCTTCAATGGTTGTCTGATTGTTTCCGCAGCATTCAGGCCCTGCTGGGTTGGGATCTTAAAGCTCATAAGAATCCTTTAGGGGCAGGTGTCACAGTGTTCTCTAACTCCAGTTCTTGTGGGGTGCAGGAGTCCCTCAGCCTGTCCCAAGAGTGGAGTTCTGATCCTGGCAGGTGGAATTAAGACAGCTGTGCATTAGGCCCCTGCTAAGACCTTCTCCCGAACTTCCCACAATGGCAGCCTCTGGCCACTGAGACCTTCTCAGTATGACTGCCTCAATACCACCAAACCCATGGAAAATCCACTCCAATTGGCATTCAAATCTGGTTGCTGTATATTGTTCAAATCTGCCCACTCTGCCAAACTTTCCACTTAACATGCAGCTTCCTCCAATAACTGAAAATTCCAGAAAGGCTTCCTCCCATTCTGGACTTTCTTGTGGGTTAGCCTAGCCCAGCCAGTTGCAATGACTTGACTAATTTGTCAGATTTCTACTGCTCTGGATCATGTGCTGTATCCAGCTGACCACTTCCTTGCTGTGCTGCCTGAGCTATGATGCTGTGTAAGAGCCCCACACCCGGGTATGGCTGGGTTCTCTCTTTACCCCAGTCATTCTAGGAGAGCTCAGCTGAATAATCCTTCTGGTCTGCCATCTTGCTTTGCCCCTTGGTTGTATTCTTGATTTTCTTCTCTTGAGAAGTTTACGGAAAGAGCATTTTTTCACCAATAATCACATAGGCTCCTCTTTGTGGCATGTCAGCATGCAGGACTAGGTGATTTTAAAATATGACAGAAGCTAGGCTGTTGACTTTTAACTGCACTGCTCCTAATGTTTGCAGTGATATTGAACTCTCATTCTACTATCACAGAGAAAACTGTCTTTCAATCTCATGAGTTCCAAATGCTAGGAAAAGAGTCCCAAGCACCAAAAAGAAGTAAAAATTGTGATCCCTTGTATCTATTCTGACATTACCTGAATAAGATCACTTGTCATTCTGGCCATTATTTTTTCACTTATTTCAATATCTTCAAGGTCTGTGAGTACCTCCCAAGTTCCATTCTCAAATTTCACAGGCATAGAAAAGACAAGCCCTTCAGGAATACCAAACTGGCCTGCAATGAGCAAACACACAGGAAAGCAAAAGAACTGAGAAAAATAAATCCTTCCAAAAAATAAATCCTTCCAGTTAAGTTAGGCATTGTCCAAAGGACAGACATAACACATGACTTTTTTTTTTTTTTTAAATAATGGTGGAATTAAAATTTCTGGGAATTCCTCTCCAGAGAAGACAGAAAGGCTCACTCTAGAGGTATTGATTGAGAACCTATCTGCATTCTGACAATTCTCCCTTCTGTACCTCTCTCCCATCCAGAGGCTAATGCCGTCTTTCTGTCTGAACCTCATCTGTACTTCTTTTGTCTGCTTCCATAGCTTTCCTTCGACCCCTGTGAACCCCATCAGCCTAAGGCACTTGTCCCAGTCTGGCCTTCCACTCTGCCCCTGCTATGGCAGTCACATAGCCAGGGTGTGAAAGGCTGGGAAAGGAAAGTGAGGAGGGACAGGAATATGGAGGTAAGCTCTCATCCATCGTCTCCTTATGAGGCTACCTATTCACAGATGAAACAAATACAGAATGACTAGAGGACCTGAAAAATCTCTCTAAGGACAGTCTTTTATATCTTGGTTTCCTGACTGTCCTCAATTTTTTGCCCTAATGACAACAGTTTTGGTGTCTAGAATAGCAGGAATTATTTTCTTATGTGATTGAGGTACCAAAAAAGGGCAGCAATTTCATTTGTATGGTGCTCAGTAATAAATATTGTCAATCTGTGTTTTAGAGCACATCCAAATGGGGAACTTGAGCTTCCAGGAAATAGCCAAATTTCCTGTCCTTTTCACTGATCCACGCACCCCAGCAGTGCATCGTTTATTTTGCAATGAAATTCCTACTGAGTTTAATTGAACTTTGTAGGTTTAAATGCCTGTTTCCCTAAAAAGGTAACATACTGTATTAAAGTCATGCTGTGATGATGACTGTGCACCTTAACTTTAATTGAACAAGATACTATAGAAAATTCGGCACCCATGAAGGTGCAGAAAGATGAGCCAGACAAAGCCCCTTGCCCTTAGGGTGCCCGCACTGTCGTGAAGGAGACATTCAACTAACCAGACTATCAAGAAAAGGCAGACGATGACATGCTTTCTGATAGTGGAACAAAATGCTGTGTGGGCAGAGATGAGACAGAGATTAATTCTGACTTGGGGGAGGGTAGAGAGATTTCTTTAACCTGTAACATTGTCACTGGAACTATGGGAAGGTGGTGGTTGTAGGTGACATAAAGTATACAAGAGGTTGATCCAATTGAGAAGGAAGACACTGAATTCAGTTTGGTGTTTGTTGGATGGAAGGGACATCAAGACATCCAGGTGGCAATGTTTCATAGGCTAGAGCTCAGCAAAGAGGCTGGGGCCAGGAGGTTTGGGAGTGAATAAGCTTGTTAAAGGGATAGTAAATCACCAAGGAAAGGAATGCTTTAGGTAGAACTGACTAAGAATAGAACACTATGTATTCTCTTTCATGCTTCGTAAAAATGGTAGAAGCCTTCTTAATAGTTCTTAGTAGATTAAAATATCAAGGCTATAAAAATTTATATCCAGGGCAGTGCCTGTGGCTCAGTGAGTAGGGCGCCGGCCCCATATACCAAAGGTGGAGGGTTTGAACCCAGCCCTGGCCAAACTGCAACAAAAAATAGCCAGGCGCCTGTAGTCCCAGCTACTCGGGAGGCTGAGGCAAGAGAAGCGCCTAAGTCCAAGAGCTGGAGGTTGCTGTGAGCTGTGACACCACAGCACCCTACTGAGAGTGACAAAGTGAGACTCTGTTTCTAAAAAATAAAAAATTATTTGTGGTGGCTGGACAGTAACCTCTCCACATCCCCATTTCTGGCTGGTACGTTGAGATCTGGGCCGTGATGTTCCCCTTATGTCCTGCCTTTGTGTTTTTGCCCCTGTGGCTCTCTGTGCCCAGTTTTCTTCCCACAATTGTCTTCCAAGCAATATTCCTCAGACTTCAGGGCTTTCTGGATTGTCACCTTCTTTATAAAGCCTGTACTGATTCTTACTGCTCTCTGCTGGGTATACTGAAGAAAACTAATTTTTATTTTTTATTATTATTAATTTTTTTTAGACAGTCTCATTCTGTTGCCCTGGGTAGAGTGCCATGGAGTCATACCTCACAGCAACCTCATAATCTTGGGCTCAAGTGATCCTCTTGTCTCAGCCTCCTGCGTAGCTGGGACTACAGGCACCTGCTACAATGCCTGGCTAGTTTTAGTCGCTCTTGCTTAGGCTGGTCTCAAACTCCTCAGTTCAGGCGATTCATCTGCCTCAGTCTCCCAGAGCACTAGGATTATAGGCATAAGCCACTGTGCCCGCCCTAGTGAGGAAAACTTAACAATAATATTTTGTTATGTATCTGGCTCTCCTTTGCTGTAGGTTTCCTGAAGGCAGAGGCAAGGTCTAATTCCTAAGTGTGTTTCCATGCTTTCAATGCATTTATACAAAATACTGTTGAATTTCGGAATGAGTAACTGAATGAATGATTATGAAATTATAAAAGTCTAGACAGCTCATAGACCATGTTAAGAGTCAGATGAGGAGGGACACAAACTTGAGGGCACATGGTGTACATGGAGGTTTTTAAATATCACGAGATGTGAAAAATTCAGATTTACCTTCACTCAACACTCCAGCAGACACAATCTCTCCAGGGGGTGAGCCATGGTGCCAGTATTTCAATGTAGTGGCTATACTGTGTGCAGCCAGAATGCCTCCAAATTGTTTTCCTGTGGTAGTCCAGTTGTTAAGAATTGCCACAGATTCTTTGTTTACCCACTCACTGCAAGGAGAGAAAGAAACAATTTTACAATGAAGAGAGGTGTAGAAATGAAAAAAGAGGTTCCCGGGGTCAATGGAACTAAATATAAGGAATCATCCTCAAACGGAACAGAAATATAACTTCTTGTGCCCTTTCTTCACATGTCTTCAATGTCTATAAAAAGTCAATGTAAAAATAATGAACTGTAGCAAAAAGAATCCCAAAATATCAAATTAAAAACATGATAATACATATGTATATGGAACACAGGAAAGTGATCAGAAGTGCAGGAGCAATTACTTCCACTACAAAGAACTTATACTATGTAGATGCAATCTAGGAACCAGTGGCATCCTTCACGTTAAATAAAATAATTTCATTAAACATTGAATTATAGGTAAAGTATCCCTTATCTGAAATGCTTGGGGCCAGAAGTTTTTCAAACATGTTTGGATTTTGGAATATTTTCACATATATGATGAGCTATCTCGGGGATGGAACTCAGGCCTAAGCACAAAACTCACCTGTGTTTTGTATACAAGGTCAGATAATTAAGTTTGTCAACTCGTCCTAGAAAAAGTGCTACATATCTCATCGCCACTACTATAGTCATCTTTGAAGTAGTCCCCTTGGGAAGGTATACACCGACATAGCACCTACTCAGCCTTTTAAAGCTGGGGACTCTTTGTCTGGAATGTCCATCAGAGTTGTCATCATATGAGGTCTGACAATTAAGTTTATGAACTCATCCTAGAAAAAGGGCTACATTCCTCATCACTGAATATCACTATGGTCATCTTCGAAGTACTCCCCTTGGCCATCTGGTGACCATAGTGACATTCAGCAATGAGGGATGTAGCTCTTTTTCTAGGATGAGTTTGCAAACCTCATATACCCTATATACATATCCTGAAGGTAATTTTATACAATATTCTAAAAGAATTTTGTGCATAAAACAAAGTTTGTATGAACTGATCCAACAGAAAGCAAAAGTGTCAGGTATGGAATTTTCCATTTGTGGCATCACGTTTGGCACTAAAAATGGCTTTGAGAGTAGTGTGGATTTTTGGATGAGGGATGCTTAACCTGTATTCACACTAAGAACTGGAGAAATAAATGTTTTTATGTTCTGAAATCTAAACCCAGGGACTAGTTCACTGGATTAGAGCAGGTACACAGCTCCACACAACACTGGCCCTGTAAAGGGAGGGATCATGCTTCAGGGAGGTGAACCTGGGACACATCATTTCCAGGCACAGATGAAGTTCCCATGGTCTGAGGAAGAAAAGTGAGGGCCACTGAAAAGGAAATGCCACAACTGGGAAAGTGCTGGGAAGTTTGGAAAAATGCTTCGAAGATGCTCCTGCTGGATTCTCCTCTGCCTCACTGCGATGCTAGTATTTACTGCAGCAGGCATAGCTCTGAGTGCTTTACCCCGATTAACACATTTCATCTTCCCAGCGACCATGCAAGCCCCTTACTCTGTTATCATTTCCACTTTGCAGATACAAAACCCTGAAGCATACAGAGGTCAATGTCTTTAAAGTCACGTAGCTGTAAGTGGTGGGGGAGCATCCTAATCCAGGGGAACTGGCCCTGGCTATGCTCCTCACTATCACTGGGTTCGATTCTTCCTCCCTGCGACTGAGCACCCCGCATGGCCTGGGCATGCTCACCATCTTATTTCCTCTTCCTAGAAAATGTTTCAACTAATTTCAACTTGGATACATAGCTCTGTCTCTATGTTAAATAGGACTCCCTTTACATATACTTGCTCTAGCAATAACCTTTGGAGTATATGAATTATCAGATAATCAAAAATACAAAAATTCATAATTTAAAAATCAAATAAATTGGGAGTGGGAACTAATTAGTTGATATTCTGTGGAATTTTCTGTTTCTTCAATAGAGCATGAACAAATATGAGTGTCAACAATGTGAGTTATTTTTGTTCAAATATAAGATGGTTGAAAAGATTATAACCATTATACATTCATTTAACATTGTTAATATACTTCACTTCAAATAATACTATACCTGTCAAAAATCAAGTCTAAGACAGGGCGAGAATATTGACATGGTCCCCAAATGGCACTCTCGTATCTGTAAACCTTTGTTTTTCTCAGATCTACGTAGTTATTTCCACTGATATTACCCCAGATTATCACATCTTTAATGTCTGTAAAGAATAGAAATAAAAAATAATCTTAATAACGTACATTAACATAAAAAACGACCTGAAGCCTATTTTACATTCATGTGTTTGGTTGTTTTAGCCCTGGTACTTTCGTCATAAAGTGAATGTATGTTTACATTTCCTAAAACCCCACAAAACATGTGGACCACCTCCCTGACCGTTGGGGCTTGTGATTTCTAACAATGCTCTATGAATGATATGGCTAGATGATTAAATTCAAGGAATAATGACAAGTCTCTTCAAAGAAACTGCCACTGAAAAATACATCACCAGTGTTTGTTGTAACTTTATTTATTTTGCTTGAGAGAGAGGGAGAGAACTTTTAATCTACTTTGATTTTGACATGGAGCCCATGATTCTAGACTGGAATAGAAATTAGGGCACAATCACTTAACTCTCTAGGTGAGTTTTATCTTCTGCAAAATGAGGATGTTGGAAGAAGAGGATCCTGGGGAAATATCTTAGTCAATGATTAAGAATTATATCCTACCTTGAGGCACTTTCGGGTATGAGGTTTATCATAAAACAAGTCAGCCGAAATTCTTACAACATTCTGGGGGTGGTGGGGAGTGAGTAAGGAAACAAATACTATACAAAGTGATATGTGCTAAGAAGAAAAATACAAGTCAGGGGTTAGAGAGAAATAGGGATTGGTATTCATTATGATTCTATAATTGTGGATTTTCTAGGACTCTTGTACAAAGAATGCAAATAAGTCATTTTATTTATTTACTTATTGACTTATTTGTTGCTTAAAAACTTAATTTCCTTGTAAGACAATACCACTTTCTATTGGGAAGATTAAATTCTTTCCTATTCTCTATGTGGTAAGATTGCTTTGTCTTTAAATAACAGAACATCCTATTGACTTAGCTTCATTACAAAGACTTTTCTCAGATAACAAATTTAGGTAGGCAGAGGCATGTGCTGGTTCAGCAGCTCAAGGATGTGAGGCCCGAGGCCCTCCCCTTATGGTTCTAAGATGGCTGCAGCAGCTCCAAATATCACACTCTCGCACAGCTGTGTTCAGAGTCAGGCAACAGGGAAAGGAATGGGACAGAAGTTTCTTCTTTTTTGCCTTTTCTCTTTTCAAATGTGAAACATTCTTCCCAGGCCAAGAACCCCAAGGGGACTGCATCCCTCAGGTACCCCTACCTGCAAAAGAGACTGGGAAAATGAGTGAACGGTTGAACTCCTATAGAAGAAGACAGGCTAGGGGAGAAGACAGTAGGGAAGAGATCTTGAGTAGTCACTGTCTACCATCATCCCCTGAGATTCCTTCCCTCATCAAAATGACTCATGAAGTAGGAATCAGAAGAGCGAGCTCTCCCTCCACCACTCAGCTCTTATAAGGGCTAATGATGTGCTCTTGGCTTGCACATTGTAGGAGGGAAGGGTCCGGTAGTTAGGATTTGGAGCTCATGGGATGCCACATGGTGAAAAGAATTCCCCAGTTCCAGGGAAGCATACAGTAGGCTTCCTTCCCAGAGTCTATAGAAATCTTTATTCTTACTGGGTCTCATTTTACTTAACTGCTTTGAAGCCTCTTATAGCTCTGAATACTATATTATGCTATTGGACATTTGCTGTTGTTATTCCCTGCCAGCTTTAATTCCTCCTTCTTTTTGTCTTTAACATCATCCTGTTTTTTCTTTAAATAACTACTTCTCCAATTGTGGTCTCTATGTTTTAGGCGGGCCTGTCCTCACCAATAAGCATGAGACCCAGATTTCCATCCTCCAGGCTTGCACTAACTCATGCAGAGACAGGCCTGTGCTCCAAGTCTGGCTGATGAGTTTGTGCAAGCACATTATGTCTGGAGGTGCCAGTGGCAATTTTGCCACTTCTTAGAGCCTGCCTAAGAAGGAAATCAACACTGAGGAGAGCAGAGGGACAGGCCAAGAGAGAGCAGGGAGAGTCCTCCCATCCTGATTTGAGCCCTAGTATCCAGCTATGCCTGACATAAGAACCACCTCCTGTACTTCTCAGTACAGAAGAGTGCTCTGATTGATGTCTAGCACTTGGAATAGGAGTCCTGGCCGAGCCAACACACAGGATCTGAGAAACAGGCTTATATGGGAATCACCCTAGGACACATCTTGAACCTTGCTTTTCCGAAAAGGTTTGCTATCCTGTTAGCATCTGGAATGATTCCCAAATGATTTCTGTGGTAGTTTTCCTCTTTCACACCAGTTTTTCCTCTCAGTTCTTATCGTTGCTCGGTTTCTCCTTGCTGCTCCACGACAGTTTTCCTCCGACTACTGTCCCTTCAATGTCTCTCTTTCCTTTCCCCAACTTTTCTCCTCACGTGATTTTGGCTTTGAGTAGAGGGCAGCTTAGAGTTCTGGCACTTGCAGAACCACAGAAGAGCAGCTTTCTGGCCAAGGGCTCCTGGAGCCCAGACCTGCCCACCCACAAACCTTGCTTTAAATTCCCCATCACTGCCTCTTTGTGGTGATATACTTGTCATCAGTGTATTACAGACCCTTTGTGACAAGTCAGAGTCTACACAGGTAAGGTTCATGACAGAGATGAAATAGCTAGAAAATGTTTTTATTTCCTATCAAATAATATTAGCATCAATCAAATTGAGTTCTGTACTGACCCTGGGGGTAAGACACTGAAGATATGTATGCAAGAATGAGAGAAGTTATGTTTTCTAAGCCAAAAGAAAAAAAAAAAAAAGAAAAGATAACAGCTCTGGCTATAAGGTTATGGGTTCACAGAAGTCTTCTGATTTGGAGCTTTCTAGGCTCACAGTCAAGTCTAGACAGTGACATCTTCCCAGTTTTACTGGGAAACTATCATGCACCTCCTTCTATTCTCAATGGACACTGTTGTACCTGCTCCATCTAAGGGCACAAATAGCAACAAGCATGTAAAATGTGATCTTCCTTTTTAAACACAACACTCCATTTCTCTGATCCAGTCTCATTGTCACACAATTCTGATGTCTGCCAGTTCAAAGATTAATAGGAGCAGAAACTGATCAGCTGCCGTAATCTTACCGATAAATTTAACATCCTTGCATCATCTTACTGACTCCTCAGATCAATGCCAGAAGATAGGTGCTGTTAATGTCCTCATTTTACAGATGATGAAACTGAGGCACAGTAAAGCAAATGATTGTGAAGGTCACCCAGATTGACAAGTGGGGCAGAGCCACTTGGACATACCCCTGATCTTTTGTGTAAACAACCCTGATTACCTTAATGGACTCTTACCATGGAAACAAAAGGAATGTTAGGTGTCAAATTATTACTTGAATAAGATAGATCTTATTATGTTAAATATTTGATTATTAATTTTTATCATGTTGGAGAAAGTCAGTCACAAAAGCCAGTTTAAAAAGATGTCAGCAGTAGTGAAATCACTGGGTAAGTTCTTTGTATCTGCTCTGTACTTCTGCTCCGATCCCCTGAATTATCCTAGAGGGTAGAGTATTCTTCCTAGCTGCTTGGAAATCAAAACAAAAACACAAACAGAAAGAGGAGCTGACTCACGTGAGGGAGTTGTTTTCATTTTTCTGGCCAGCAGGGCTTTGGCCTGACCTTCCACCCCCAGTGCCACGGTGACAATATTGTGTGCGAGGGTTGGGGCGTATCTCACAAGCAAAGCCGTTTTCAGATTCACAAAGCTTTTTCCGCCCACGATAACTCTCACCGAGTCGTGAGCGTTCTTCTCCAGCATATGTCCGTATTGCTGGCACAGGGGAACCTTGCTTCGGAGACATTCCTCCAAAGAGTACACATCCCGGTCGGTGCTGTCGTCCAGCACGATGACCACGTGGGCCTCGCGGAAGGCCTCCTCCACCTTGGTGCAGAGGGAGACGCTGTGCAGGACCGGCGACGCCAGGTCCTGCGTCTCCATCACCAGGCATCTGAGACTTTCTTCCATGGGCTGGTTGTCAAACAGAGTTATGCTAATTGCCGTGCGCATCCCAAACACTTCTCCGCTGGTCAGTATGGGAAGGAGGTTGTAGCAGGCGGGACCAGACGCACTGATGAAAATGGAAAGCTGGGTTATGAACGGTTCAATCCTTTGTATCTTGTAAGGCTTTACTCTTAACAGCGATCTCCACATGGGCATTAACAGGGTGATTTAACTTTTTAAATAAGCATATACACAGATGCACTGACATTTGTAAGGCTAGAAATCAAAAGTAGAACAAAAAATTCTCATTTCCGACCCTTTACTCTGACGGTCTGGGAACAACCCTAAGGTAGGAAATGTACCTGTTTATAGGTTTTTTAAATCAAATAGAATTTCCAATATGCATAAAGCACAATTTCTAAGAACAGTATCATATCTTAACTTGTTTACATCTTGTAAGTTTTAGTTAACTATACCTCTGTTTCAAAACAAATTTTTACATCCTTATCTACAAATTAATGGCATTTTTCTTTTTTGGAGGAAGGACTAATTTTTCCAAAGAAAAATCCCCGGGAAGATGGCTGTGATCAGCACAGGGTAGGAACTGTGTACCTGTAACCATAATTCAGCAAGTGTCGGGGTCCTTTCTAGCTGCCACCATCAACTGTGAGCTGAAATAAGCAGAACTGACATAGTGACCCCTTGCAGGAAGCTCAGAAATGCATCTGGACATTTCATGCGGGGTACAAGGGGGATTTCACTAATTTTCTTACCATTTTAACCCTTTGAAAAATATCTGAAGATGTACTATTTATTAAATCTGAGGGATAAGTGAAGGATGCTTGTTCTATCTTTCTCAATTCATAAGAAATAGTTTTTAAATGGATGTCTACTTTGGGACACATGTATGTGTAGTGAGAAGGGCAGTGCAAGAGACAGACTGGCCGGGGGGGGTGGGGGGAGGAGAGGAGGACAGAGAGACAGCAGGAGAGACAGAGAGATGGTGCAGATGGAAAGTGGGCCAGGGAGAGAGAGCGAAAAAGAGGGGGAATGACAACGAAGACTTCATGTGCCCCAGACTGGGAGCAGAGAGGAGTAAAGAGCAGCAAACAGAAGAAGGAGAAAGGAAAAAGGTGCAAGGTGAGGGAAATGGGGCTACAAGGAAGGAATGGATGCGCACAGAAAGCCCTAACAAGTGGGAAAGAGCAAGAAGTTATGCAAAGCAGCCATGCTATAAAGTTGCTTTTAGACTAAGCGTGTGTGTGTTTTTAAAACTTAAAGCTCCTTCACTAATTATATTGAAAGAAATACACACAAGTCTCAAACCTGCCATTCAGGTATTCTTCCATCAAGGAATTAATCCTGTCTCATTGTCCCTTCTAAACCCACAAAGCCAATCGCATGAATCCTGGGGTTTGACTGTCCCACCTGGTGATCCAGACGTTCAAGGGGCTGACGAGACCTTTCAGGGTATTTTCCTCCCGCTCTTTTTCTGTATGTGCCCCCAGGTTCTCTTTAGCGATTACCATCATCATCTCAGTCATCATGCTAGAGGTGACACCGTAGTAAAGCTAAGTATTACAAAAGAGGAAGTCAACACCAGAGAATAGCCAACTAGCTGACAACAGCTATCATGGAAAGTTTTGGTTTAAAGTCAAAAATAGAATGAAAAGAGAGATGAGAGACTATCTCAGAAAGCAAGACATTTGAAAAATAAAATAATGTAAGAAAACAATCATTGTTTGAACAGATAAATCACGTTAGTTTCTATACCTGGGCATGCTCTAGGAACTCATTATATCCTCCCAGAAGCAAACCCTTTCCTCCGCGATCCAACAGCTCTCTCCAGATGATGGGAGAATTCTTGTGACTCCACTTATTCTTTGTACACACATTTTTCAGCCACTCCTGTTGAAAGATAACCCAGATTAAGTCATATATTAAATCTGCCTGAGGATTAAATTGAATACTTTAGAAGCCAAACACTAAAGTAGTAGGTTGTTTTCAAAGCTACCATGTATATGCAGTACGGTTTAGTTACCCTTATGCAGTAAACATAAATATAGAAGGTCACGATGAGTTAGTAACACATGAATCAAATTAGAAAGCATATTTTTCAAATTCATTGATTAAAGTCAAGGTATTGAAGGTTATTCTTTTTGCTGAGGAGAACTGGAAAGCAAGTGTTCAGCTTAAATAGAGGCCAGGTGCTTCGGTTTAACTCATTTAAAACAAAATTTCAACGGACTTTGCCCTGTTCATGTTATATATAAGATATTCCAGCCTTAGGGTCATCAAAATTTGATGCTGTTTTTCAAATCTGTGGGTATAGAGACTGAATTAATGAAATAAAACTTATCTGGGGATTTCTGAGAATATTTATAGAAAAAAGTTCAAATTATCATTATCTGGTTTGTGTAGACCAGGGCTTCCAATGACAAGATTTGAGCAGAAAGCACAGGCTATCATGTCATTGGAGGCACGTACAGTGAGGCTACTTCACAAATAAAATCTGAGAAACTAATGTCCCTTGCTGATCTGAAAGATTTCCCTGACTTTATCCCCCCTAAAAGCAAACAGTGCTGCAGTGAGGGTTCCACTCTGCTCCTCTTGCCACAGCACAGCCTGGCCACTGAAGTGCTGGGTCTATGGAGGAACTTCCTCAAAGGACTCTTAACACGTTGGTGTCCTGGCAAGAGCTGGGAGGATATAAATAGGATTGGCCCCCAGAGTGCTGAATCAATAGTGGAACATAAAACTAGATGGGGGGGTGGTGCCTGTGGCTCAAAGGAGTGGGGCACCGGCCCCATATACCAGAGGTGGTGGGTTCAAACCAAGCCCCGGTCAAAAAACTACAAAAAAACAAAACAACAACAACAAAAAGTTAGACAAGGGAAGACTTACCAGTATGAACCACTCACTGTTCTGCAATTCAAGAGAGTATACGTTGGCAGATGCCTCAGAAGCTAGTGACAAAATGTTGCTAGACTGGCTCTTAGAAACTTGGAAAAAGTGATTAAATAAAATGAAAATACCAGAACTGCCATGGCAGACAACGTAAGAAGGGATCAAAGGCTAGTGGATGTAGCACGTGGGAGGCCGGAGAACCTACTGGTCAGCCATGTTCTGTAGAAGGGCCTAGAACAGCGGTTCTCAACCTGTGGGTCATGACCCATAGGAACTGTATTAAAGGGCCATGACATTAGGAAGGTTGAGAACCACTGGCCTAGAGGATACTACATTCACCAAAGTGACAAGGAATGAACTTGTGACATGGGTCCTAATGTGACCGTCCATTCTAGGCCAAGGACATGCTGTTATATCCGGGAATCCCTGACAACTGGGATGAGAAAATCCTGAAATAATAGAGGCCAGGGGTCAGTAACTGTTGGAGAACATTTAAACAACCCAGCAGAGGAGATCACTTAGGTGAAGGCTGCACCAGCAGAGTGAGGGGAATGTGTAATAGACAGCAGAGGAGAGAGGTGATGAGTGCAGTGTACAGCAGAGACTGTAGTTTTTTTGACTATCCTTCCTCCTGTAAAGTTTCCCCAGGGAAAGATACCAGCCAGACTCCTGGAGGAGTGGTTACCAGATGGGGTGAACTTATTACAGGGCACATGTGGCTCCAAAAGGCCGTACACTCTGTACGGCCCAGATCCCCCCCTTCACAGCAAGGCACCCTCAGTCACCAGGTGTAGGGCTGCTGATGACTCAGGGTTGACTCAATTCTCTCTATAGGAATTGGCCTCAGCCAAAGAGAATTGCTTTGCTTAAGGTTAAGTCTGTTCCCCAGGGGCAGCCTGCAACCCATGACTAGTTGAGGTGAGAGTACAGACGCTCAGCTACCTTGCCTTGATTTGTGATATCCTTGAAAAGCCACCCAGCTGGAGAGTTCCCTGCAAGAGGGGCTAAGCCCTCTGTTGCAGCAGGAATAGACTCTGCTGTTCTCATTCCTTCTTGGGATTTCTCCTCAAGAGCGCATCCCAGTGCACCCCTTTACCAAAGTCTCCATCTCAAAGCCTGTTTCCAGAGATATGCAGTCCCAAATAAGGGCATTTTCAATAAATAGGTCCCTCAGTTCACTATAAAGTAATATGAAGGAGAATGAAAAGTCAGCAAGTGCAGTACAAGCTACCTAGATTGTTGAAGGGAGCAGTCAAATCTATTCCACTTATTGGCTAGGGTCTCATTAGTTCTACTAGGTACTAGGAAAAAATAAAAATAATGGTTTGAGACTGATAAGTCCAGACTCATTTTAATCAACTTCAAATATCAGTAGTACATGAACATTTATGACTAGATGGTGATCTGATACTCCAGCTAAAATTGAATCAAATTTAAACACGTTTTTATTCATATACGAGTTTAATAAACTATAAAAGCTTCTTACCTCCCAAACCTCAGGATGTTGTGTAATTTTATGTATCTGAAAATCAGGAAGATTCTTTTGTAAATAGTCAGCCAGCAGTTCTGCTTTAGCATAATATGGACAATCTGCTTTACCTGAAAGAGTTCAAATAAGCAACGTTTTCTTCCAACATACAGAAATTATGTAGTTTAAGTATTTGCCATGTAATTATGGAATTAATCATAATTATGATATAGTTTTATAATATGAAGTTATAGTATAAACTGCCATGACATAAACTTATTTCTATTATATTGATAAAAGTGAAATAGATTTCATAGATCAGAATCTCAAAAAATGTGGGAAGGGAAAAAAAGCTATTAAATATTTACTCTTTTCCAGTGCTATGCTAGACCTCATTTTGGGAGGCTGCTGACTACTATTTATAAACTACTCACTAATAACCAGTAGAAGGTAAAGTGTGAAGCAAGGAATGGTGGTAAGATTCTGGATCTGATATGTGTGGAAGCGAGTTGTGGGGAGAAAGAGAGAGGGTCTGGGATAATGTCTCTGGGTTGGATAGATAATCCTCACCTCACTAGAGAGAAATCGTGGATGAGAAGTTCAATTTTAGACAAGTGCAGTTGTAGGTGAGAGTAATATCATGACCAGCAGGTAGCTGGATATATGATTCTGAGGGGCAGGTACCATGGAAGGGTTTCAAATACCTGTTTTGCAGCCATCAACACCCAGGAAGTTAAAGCCAACACAGTTGATAGGACTGGGTGTCTGATGGAATAGGAGACGCATGGGCCAAGGGCAGAGTGTTTCTGTGGCATTATCCCTAAGTAACTCTCAGTCACCAGCTTCTTAATCTCATGGGCAACTCTAAGTCAAAACTCCCTTTCAGCCTCCACTGTTTATAAGCTTCCCTTCCTTCAAATTCATAGTTCATCACTTCAAACCACTCTATGACTCACAACTTGAATTATCTTGCCCCACTATTATGGAAATCAGAGTGGTAAAAGCCCTTCACCCTGGATGAACCCAATTACCTTCTTTTTTAGTGCCTAGGTCCTATCTGCTAGGACCCTCCTGGAGAAACATGATAGAGCCAAACAGAGGGGTGCCATTATAAATTTATGGTCACCAGCCTTAATTGTCCCTCAACTCTGTGTGGAGATCCTCTGTTTCCTTTATCAGCACTCTCTTATGTTCTCCACACTTTAGCCTCTTCCTCTAAGTCTTCCCCCTCCCCAGCATTTCCTTGTACTATCAGAAGACAACAGACAACTTTGCTTTCTATCTTTACTAAACCAAACCAAGCAAAAAGACATTGGTTGGGAAAACCCTCAAGCTCCTGTTCTCATATCTACATGCCCATTTGCATTTGGAGTTATCCTTTTCCTTCTTTTTCCTTTTTGTTGGAAGAGGAATCCTATCTTTTCTCTAGGTCTAATCCCACCGCTTATGCTCTGAATTATACCCTCTTTTGCCTTCTGAGTAACTTTGCTCAAGGAATTAGCCCCCCTTTCTAAAATCTTGTCTGTTTCTAATGACACCTTTCCATCATATTTAAATATGCCCATTAAATTTCTCCTGTCCTTAACAACAAAAAGCCCATGACTCCTCTAGCTATTGCCTTTCATATGCCCTTTTCTGTAATAACTTCTTCAGAGAGTTCACTGCACTTGACACCCTTAGTTCTTCACTTCTGTTTATTTTCCACCCCGTGCAATTAAGCTTATCCCATAATTCTTTAGGTCCCTAAAGACCTCCATGACACTAAATCCAATGAGTCCTTTGTGATCCTTTCCTTGTTGACCCTTGGCAGCATTTACCACTGCTGCCCTTGTACCCTTTTGAAAAATCCATTGTGATGCAGCATTCTCTAGGTTTTCCTACTCTCTGGCCACTCCCTTCTAGACTTTGTAGGTTTCTATCCTTTATCAACCCATTAAAAGGAATACTGAGAGGCATCTTCTCTTCATTCTCTGTGTATTCCTTCTGGCCAACCTCTTACACTTTCTTGTTTTCAGGTAACAATCTATATTGTCAGCTCAGATTATTCTGCTTATCTAATCCTTACATCTCCTTTTAAATGACTCATAAAGATTCAGTAGGTCTGTGATGGGCTTTGTCACCACTCCTATACCAAATATGTTCCTTCTTCTATGTTTTTTATGTCAATCTCCCCAGTTATCGTAGAGTGTTAAGAGTATACAGAATGTTAATTCCACACTTCTGCTTATTCTCCCTATTCACCAATAACACCTAAATTATCCAGTTATCCAAACCATTGCATGGGAATAATTTTTAACTCTTTCTTTTCCCTTATTTGTTCTCTGCTATCCAATTAGACATCCACTTCTATAGCTTCTGCCTCCCTAGAATCTCTCTAATCCACTCATTTCTCTCCATCACCATTGTCTAGCATGCTAGGCCCGGCCATCAATTCCTTCCTGGTATATAGCAGCAGCCTCCTAACTGGTCACTTGGCACTCATTCTTTTTCTCCCACACTACGGACATAACACTCAGATAAAATGCAAGCTTTACTATGTTTGCTCCTTCCAAAAACCTTTCATTATTTTGGATTAAGTCTAAACTCTTGAATGTGGCTCACAATAATCAACATTATCTAACTCTGGCCTCATCTTATGATATTCTTTTCCTTGTACTCTACTCCAGTCCTACTAAACTTATTTCAATTTTCTGCTTATTTTATATTCTCAATTATTACTAAACTAATTCTCGTTACTCTACCCTCCCCCTACTTTTCTACTTGTTCTCTCTGTTGGGTAACACTTTCTCATCTTTCAGGCATCTGCTTAAAATCTCTGCCTTTGGGAGGCTTTTACCTGACTCAGTCAGGTCCCCTGCCACTATTTCCATAGACTCCTTCCCTGCCACTGTCATACATGCAACATTCTCGTACATTTGTTTTTCAGTGTCTTTCCAGCATAAAGTTACTCAGTGTTCAAAGATACGCTTCTGAACGAGTGAAGAAACAAAGAAAATAGATTCTAGGCTGACGGTAGGTGCAAGTTGTGTACAATTGCATCAAAGAGGTCAAATACCACAAGCACTGAAGTGCTTCTGTAGAAGTCATTGGTGACTTTGGTGAGGGCAGTTTCTGTTAGTAGGTAGAAGTAGAAGTCAAATTGGGGGAAACAAAGCACTGGAGATAGAAGAACAGACCACTCCTTTAAGAAACTTACTGAGAAGGGAGGAGGCAGGAGCAATAGACTGTTGCCATAAAAGCCTCCTCAGAGGTATCCTTGCCTCCCTCAATCAGCATTTCCAATCCTTCCCCTCCCTTGTTGCCAAGAGAGGCTTCTTAAAATGCAAACCCCATTAAGACTATCCTCCTGCTTAAATTTTGTCAACACTCTTCTCTGCTTTCAACATACATTTCTAACACTTTTGTTTGGGGGCACGTGAAGTGCAAAGATCAGGGTCCTGCTCCTGTTTTAGCCCCAGGTCTTCTCATTCCCCTATATCCAGATTCTCAATAAGGCTATGGGACTTCCAGCCTGTGTGGCTTTGACTGGAAGAGCCTCCCCAGCTCAAACCTCCACAACTCAGCTCCTATAACATCTCCCCCATCCTCAGCCCCCCGTGAGTTTCTTGTTTCTTCCTCTCTCCCACCTCCAACACCCAGATTAGAAGTGTATTCTGCCAGTGGCCTGTGCACGTCTCCCTTATTGTATTAATCACAGCCTGTGAGCGGTATTTGTTTTTATGCTTCTGGACCCCATGAGACTGAAAGCTCCTCGAAGGCAGAGCTGTCTCCCCAGTGTCTGGTAGTGCTTGGGCATGTGGTCACTGTCCAGTAAGTATCTTTGAATAAATGCATAAAAAAGGACGGAATAGTCTGTATAGAGGAGTATCTCGAAAAGTAGCCAGTTAAGGGAGTCACTGCCAAGAGGACAAGGCTTGTTATTGCCACTTTGATCGATCTGCTGGCAGATGCTGGGATCTCTCACCTGCGATCACGAATTTGGCCATTGTT
Organism: Perodicticus potto; assembly: GCA_963574655.1. Classification (NCBI taxonomy): domain Eukaryota; kingdom Metazoa; phylum Chordata; class Mammalia; order Primates; family Lorisidae; genus Perodicticus; species Perodicticus potto. Next base: position 26,333 of record CAUYRH010048167.1, on the reverse strand, counting down.
AAGCAAAACCTGGAGACTAGAACCACGGCGTCGCGGTATCCAGGCAACCACGCCGCCGCGGGTAGGGCGCAGGCGCACTCCGAAGTCTGGCGCCCAGCCGAGGTTTGGTGTTTACAAAGTTAGGGCTTGAATTCGGTACGTGATCATGCATTGCTTTTATAGGCTGTGTTTTCCCTCATTCCTTTTCCTATATATTGGAAAATTAGGCTTTCTCCTTGGTAGGTTTCTTCTTTTTGAGTAAATCCTTCGGCAACCACCACAAACAAACCATTTTTGGCCTGTGAAGGAATCCGTAGAATCTCGCGATATGCGGTACTCTCGAGGACGCTGTCATGGCGGCGCCTACGTAATCCTCCGCGTTCGGCTTAAAGGTGAGTTCGCTGTAAGGTGACCAGCACAGGCAGAACGATAGGCAGTATCGCCCTTAAGAGTTTTTACCCAGGGGAAGGTCTTAGGAGTTGCGGGGAATAAGCTTAGGAGGTGGTTTAATGCTAGGCTGCTCAGGTGCGAAAGGACAGGCAGGCTCCTGGTGAGGCTGACTAGTTGTATCTTTCCCTTAAACTCTGGCCACGTGAATGCATCACCTTCTTTTTCTCCCTCTTAGCGTTTCTGCCTGTCCAGTTCCCTATTCTTAACAGTCCAGGTTGGGCCGCTGCAAAATCCTCATGTTGAAAATCATTGTCACTGTTAATCCCTTTATTTTCATATTTGAAGACATTTGCCTAGCAATACTAATAAAAGCCCTTACCACAGGGGTAGCTTTATGGAACGCTTTCCAACCAGACGTTCACTTAAAAAAGTCTCATTTATACAACGATTACTTAAAAAGTAACCTGGCTTCTTTAAAACTGTACACATTGTAGTACAAGTGGAGGAAGACTGTATTTGTAAAATAGTTTTACTATTTTAAAATCTTTAATGACTCCATAGGTTCCCATTGTCTACTTTGTTAAATACATTTCATTTGTTTAAGTAAAAGTTTTGCTTAATTCTTTTCCCCCTTATCCCTTTCTCTACAGGAAAACGACAGGGTGTATTTTTCAGTAGTGGAAGTCATGCTTGTTTCATATTAACAACCTTAAAGCTGTTTGGAAGCATTTCAGTGAATAGCAAAATGAATAACAAAGCAGGTTCCTTTTTGTGGAACCTCAGACAATTCAGTACTTTAGTTTCAACAAGCAGAACTGTGAAACTAAGTCCTGTGGGATTTTGCAGACCAAACTTTGTTTATTCAAACTGGAACCTAAGAAACTGCCTCTTAAATGACTTTGATAACAAAATTCAACCATCTAGATCATCTGTTAGATATCTTTTTCAGGATGCATTCATTTTTAATTTGGGAGCTGATGGCTTTCAAACAAAGGGCAGAAGCATGGTAACAGTTTTTATAGTTGACAGACAACTTGGTCCTAGAAGACTGTCATTTGACTCAAGACATTCTCTTGTCTATATTGGTGCACACAGTAATGGATTCAACAAAGTAAACTTTCATCATGAAGTCTCCAATGAAGATGTTCTCACAAATGGAACGAAACAAACCCCTATCAGTTACATAAAACTGTCTCAAGAGTGTAATTCCCTGAGTGATGTGTTGGATGCATTTTCAAAAACGCCTACATTTCCTAGTAGTAACTATTTCACAGCAATGTGGACAGTGGCCAAAAGGCTGTCTGATGACCAGAAGCGTTGTGAAAAACAACTGATGTTTAGCCACCCTGCGTTTAACCAGCTCTGTGAACACATAATGAGGGAAGCCAAGATTATGCACTATGAACAGTTGTTGTTTAGTGTTCATGCTATAGTGAAGCTTGGGATCCCTCAGAACACTCTTCTGGTACAGACTTTGCTGAGGGTGATCCAGGTAAAATCAAAAAGAGATTTACATGCTTTTACTTGGTTTAGAATATCTTGAAAGAATGAAGAGAAATAGATATGTAGCTTCCTTACAAGAATAGACTAGACTATCTAATGGCACATATGTTGTATGATTTAGAGACCTTAATTAGATAGGTTTTTTGCTTCTTTTTGCTATGGAAATTTATGAAAGCTTCTCCAGGGTTTAGTAGTGATGAAGAAGCTAAAATGAGGAGAGATGCAAGATGTATAATACAAAGAAAGGCTGGATAGTTGAAGGAAACTGAAAAGGGATGGGAAGGGAACTTAGTCCATGGTAGAGTTGGAATTCAAGCCCATTGGGAAATGATGCCTGAGCTTTGTTAAGAGGATTGATAGTGAAAAGGTTAGTATTTCAAGCAGAGAGGATTGCATGCCCTGACATTCCAGAGGAAAAGTTTGCAAGTTTAGGGAGCTAAAAGTAGTTTGCTGTGTCTGAACTACATAATGATGGGGTTTTGTGTTTGAAGGGGTGGGGAGGAAGTCGTGCACATGCTGGTCAAGGCGGAGGGTTGAGGGAGAAGTGGCTTAGTGACAGGACATGAGACTAGAAAAATAGGAGCCAAATCATAAAGAGCCTTTCATGCCTGGCTAAGGAGTTTGTATTTGTCCTGTAGGGCCTAAAGTATAGGCCAGGGGGGCAAACCTAAGGCTGTGGAGCCACATGTGGCCTTCTGGATTCTTGAGTGTAGCTTTTTGACTGAATTCAAATTTTACAGAACAAATCCTTTTAATCAAGGGATTTGCTCTTCAAAGTTTAGATTTGGTCAGGGGTCCATACCAATCTGAAGGGCTATTTGTGACTTTAAGGCTGCAGCAATGGGAATCCATTGAAGAATTTTAAACAATGGGTTAACATGTTCAAATTTGCATTTTAGATCATTGAATGAGTGGAAAATGCATCGGAAGAAGGATGAAATTGGATAGAGGGAGCCATTTTTAGTTTATTTAATTTAAAACAAGATATTGGTGTCCTGCATAATGTCATTGGAATGGTGCTAGATGTGATAAAGGCAAGATTAGCTTGTTAATTAATCACATTTTAAGAGTGGACACCTCAGACTAATACACTCAATGATCATAATTAAATACTTTTTTAAAAGACAAATTTCTTGGGTATAATCTCATATATCCTATCTTGTTATAGAATTCTAGAGTTGGGTTCATAATTACGTAAGAGTTTTCAACTTTAACTTTTTTTTTTTTTTTTTTAAAGACAGAGTCTCACTTTGTCGCCCTGGGTAAAGTGCCATAGCGTCACAGCTCACAGCAACCTCCAGCCCTTGGGCTTAGACGATTCTCCTGCCTCAGCCTCCCGAGTAGCTGGGACTACAGGCACCCGCCACGATGCCTGGCTATTTTTTGTTGCAGTTTGGCCGGGGCCGGGTTTGAACCCCCCTCCCTCAGTATAGGGGCTGGTGCCCTACTCACTGAGCCACAGGCGCTGGCCTCAACTTTAAGTTTTTTACATTACTGAGATTTCCATATGTTCTCAACCAAGAATTTTTATTTTGTGTACATATGCAAAGTTTAAGCTACAGAATGGCCATGTTTATTTGGTGGACTGTCATTTAGTTCCCTATATAGTCATTTAAAAATGATTATAAGTCTACCTAGTCAGAGATGCTCTTTCTAGATTTTAGATGCATATTCATATCAGCAGAGCATGCATTGGTGAGGTATGAACAGTGGGATTTTGGAGTCAGAATATCTATGTGTATGATTGTCTCACTGACCTGTCAGAATGTTACAAAGACATTTTACTTAGAGACAAAAGGACAATTTACCATCACTGAGTTTGCCCTTCAAACACGCAGTCAAGTGGCCTTTCCTTTCACAGCCGGAAACGCTCCTAAAGGAATGAAACTTCCTGATCTTTCCAGCCTTATCCATTTATTATCGGTATCTGATTTTCATGTGAGACTGTGATTGGTTAGTCATGTAAGTTTAGCAAAAGACCATACCTCTTTCAGTCTAAGTTTCCTCTGCTGTGATTATGAAAACTTGTGAGATGTATAGATTGTGATTAAATTATAAAGTACTGGGTAGGCTGTGTTGTTGCTATTTACTTTCAAAATTATGCCCATTGTTGTTTCTGGAATCTAAATTAGTGTCTTAACTAAAGAGACCTGAAGGAAGGATCTGTGGAGCCTGAGCTCCCCTTGAGATCCAAATAGTGGTGGTAGAATGTGGCAGGAGATGTTACTCAAACGATTCATAACTGAAGTTTTCAGTTTGATACCCAGGAACGGGATATAGGGAAACTGTAAGGGCAGAGCCATCTAAGGATCCTAGGAATGGGCAAATTGCTCATTATATCAGTAGCTTTTATATTACTGCACTCAAACTCTTTTGTCTTCATGATGACCTTGGCTTTTAAGAAGAGGTACAAATGATGTTTAATAAAGGTTGTTTCACAAGCAGGGAAATAAAATCATTACCAAATGGATTTTCAAAGATAATTGAAAGTAAAAATATGTTGATACCTAAAAGGATAGGTATCACTTATTTGGGAAATTCACTTATAACATCTTATTTCCCAAAGATGCTATTTCACTGTGGACTGACTATAGAAATTATTGGTTTGATACTTAATCCTCTTACTGAAAGCATCAGTTTGGTGATTTTGCTTCTACTAATCACTTGTAGTGTTTTTTAATTTCAACAGGAACGTATCAATGAGTGTGATCAGAAATGTCTTTCAGTTCTGTCAGCTCTTTTAGGGGCAATGGAGCCATGCAAGAATGTGCATGTTCTTCAAGAAGGATTAAGGTAAGAACTCTCTTACGCCGTTTTTTTTTTTTTTTTTTTTTTTTTTTTTTATGAGACAGAGTTTCACTATTTCTCCCTCAGTAGAGTGCTGTAGTGTCACAGCTCACAGCAACCTCAAACTCTTGGGCTTAAGCGATTCTCTTGCCTCGGCCTCCCAAGTAGCTGGGATTTCAGGTGCCCACCACAATGCCCAGCTATTTTTTTTGTTGTTGTAGTTGTCAGTGTTGCTTAGCAGGTCCAGGGTGAGTTCAAACCCCCTAGTCCTGGTGTATGGGGCCGGCGCCCTAACCACTGAGCTACGGGTGTTGAGTCTTTCTTATGCCTTCTTCATGTGGTTTGCTTTGTTCCTCTTGTATTTGAATTCAAACAAATGAGATGGAAATTGAACTTTTTTTTTGGAGTGGTGGGTCGGGGAGGCTTTGTATGTAATTATAGTCTTTAATCCCTTATTAAAGTTAAAATCCTGACTCTGGGTGAGATAAAGCTGGAAATAATACTTCTTTTGGGGTCTACCATAAAAAATATGAATAACACTGGAATTGAAATTAATTTATCTTAAAACATAGTACTGATATGAGCTGAGGGAGAACTGATTTGTGTATTTAATTCAGGATAGTTATTTGAACACTCTGTGGGGACTATATGACACTTGCCAACCTTGAAAAGGAATTTATAAAATTGGTGCAACTGATCTAATATCATAGATCAGTGAGAATAATGCTTAATTCTCTTTTTCATTGAGTACGCATAGGTTGTTTTCCTGTAATCTCCTGATGTGATTTGTTCTTTAATAAAGACAGCATAGTAACGTGGAGAGGAAATAGTACTAGACTGGGTCTGGTACTTACACTGTCTTAAGCAGATTATTTCTACTCAAGGTTATTTCTTTGGGATTCATATTTTTGGCCTATAAGAAGTAGGAGCTGGACCAATTGACTTGTTTTTTAAGATTTCTCTTCTAGTTTGAAAACTCTAGGATTATAATATTTATTGTGTTTGATGTTTGATGGCAGAATATTAGTTGATCAGCAAGTCTGGAAAATAAAACATGTCTTCACTTTACAAGCTGTGATGAAATGTATTGGAAAAGATGCACCAATAGCTCTTAAAAGGAAACTGGAGGTAAACTTGGATTTTTCTCTAGTGGATGATTTTTGAAAAAATTATTTATTGTAATCCACTATCAATTCTTGAAGTTAATATGTTAGGGGGATATTGCTGTACCATTTGGCTTAGTTTTGCTAAAGTGGATTAATAGAAGTAGACATATTTATCTGTATGTAGGTAGTTAAATATATTTAACTATTTTTCCTAAACTTCATCTTTTTGACTTAAAAATAAAACTTTAATTTTTTTTTTTTTGCCACAAACAGTAAATCTAAGTTTGTTTTTCTTTAGATGAAAGCCTTGAGTGAATTAGACAGATTTTCTATTTTGAATAGCCAGCGCATGTTTGAGGCACTAGCCGCCATGAATCACCGTTCTCTTCCACTCTTGAATGAATGCAGTAAGATGGTCATTGGTAAGGACAGTTTTCTTTCATGCTTTGTAGCAAACTGACATACCGGTTGGGACTATAGTTCTTTCATTTGTTTTAAAAACCTTGTTCTTCTATGAAAACAGGTATCAAGCAACTTGAATCTTACATTTAAAACTCTCTGGTAATTTTTGTTTGTTTAATTCATTCTTACAGATAATATCCATGGATGTCCTTTTAAAGTAATGCTGAACATACTGCAGTCCTGCAAAGATATCCGATATTATAATTCTTATCTCTTTGAGGGAATAGCAGACTATGTGGCTGCAACTTATGACATCTGGAAGTTGAAACATGTAAGTATGTTAGAATAAGCCTCAGAAACTTTCAAAAAGTATGCTAATTCATTTAACATTTTAAATCCTTTTTTTTTTTTTTTTTTTTTACTCTTATAGCAGCTAATATACTAAAATATTCTAACACTAAATTGATTTTTTAGTAATTAGCTTCTTATTATTTCTGTCTGGGGTTTACTTGTGAATATAGGTACCTAACTTAGGACGATTTGACTTATGAGGTAGTGACTTTATGATGGTGTCAAAGCAATACACATTCTGTGGAAACCATACTTTGAATTTTGGTCTTTTCCTGGGCTAGAGACAGGAGGTACAATACACTTTTGTAATGCGGGGATATGGCAGTGAGCTTCAGTTCCCACTCAGTTACATGATCATGAGGGTTAACAGCTGATACTGTATAGTGTCACAGGCTTTGTGTTAGGTGATTTTGCCTAACTATAAACTAATGTAGTGTTCTGAACATGTTTAACTATAAGCTAATGTGGGTGTTCTGAGAATATTTAAGGCAGGCTTGGCTAAGTTACGATGTCCAGCAGGTTATAAGTGTGTTTTTGATTTACGATGTATTTTCAATTTACAATGTGTTTATTAGGACTTAACCTCATTGTAAGTTCAGGATCATCTGTATACCGTTCAATCTTTTAATCATCTTTCTATCTGAAACAAATTCTGTTGTCCAAAGTTTGTTCTACTGTTTGGTTTTCAAAAGGTTGTGTGGTGCTTTGGTTAGACATTTAGCATCATTTTTGTGTTTACACTTCTTCTCGTTAAATTTTGAATAATAAAAGTGGGTGATATGACATACTTGTGGTTTATGAAGAATAAAATGTCATTACTTAATGATTAATGTCCATTATTTCCTTCAGAGTAAAAGCCGTTAAATTCAGGGTCTCTTTGTCAGGCACTGTGGCTTATGCCTGTAATCCTAGCACTCTGGGAGGTCAAAATGGGAGGATCACCTGAGCTTAGGAGTTCGAGACCAGCCTGAGCAAGAGCGAGACCTCATCTCTAGCTGGGTGTTGTGGCAGGTGCCTGTAGTCTCAGCTACTCAGGAGGCTGGGGTAAGAGTGTCGCTTGAGCCCCAAAGTTTGAGGTTGCTGTGAGCTATGACGTTACAGCACTGTACAGAGGATGACAAAGTGAGACTGTGTCTCAAAAAAGAAAAATTAGTGGTCTCTGCTAATAATACTGCATATAAACACTTTAAAAAAATGAAGTAGATAGTATAAATTACGTTTTGCAATGAAGTGGTAACTGTGTTAGGTCACTAGGTTCAGTTTACTTAGAAGAGTGAGAAGAATATTTAGATTACTTTGGGAATTGATGATGGAAAGAGAATAATCATAAGTGAGAAAGACTGAGAGGGAAACTACACTTGGAGGTGAACAGTGTAGTTTAATCATGATATAAGAGCTCCATTCTCACGTATAGGAATGAATATTAAATATGGAAATTTTTGAGTTATTTTTTATGTTAGAATCTAGGAAATGTCTTGACTTGGGCATGGGAGGAGTTCAAGATTTGTTGGACATTTTGAAAAACTTCAGAAAAGGTATGTTTAAAAGTAGTTTTCAGATCTGTTGTACAAAAAGTACATAGGAAAGGATTTATTTTTAAATGCAAGGGAAATATGGAAACCAGTTTATGCTGTGGTTCTCAGCTTATAAAAAGAGATTGCTTATTAATTAACTTGATGCCTATTTCAAGTGTGGGAAGAACACTTTTCCTTTTGAGGATATATTCTGTTGATCAGGACAGTTTCATGGCTGTCTAATTTGAGATCTAATAAACTACTATTTATTAGCTTACTGTATTAATTAAAGAGTTTTCCTCTCAATTCTTTGTCTTTTTAAGGTTATTTTTCTCCTTCTGTTATTTGAAGACCTTGGTTTTCGACCTGTTGGTTTGATGGACTTGTTAATGAATAAGATAGTAGAGGAACCTGAGTCCCTGGACGTGAAAAACATAGTCTCCATTCTTCATGTGTATTCTTCTCTCAACCATGTCTGCAAAAACCAGAACAAAGAGTATGTACTGGTTTGTTATTTTGCTTTATTGTTATAAAACATATTTGTACAAAAGATTACAAATCACAAATCTAATGAATTATCACAAGTGAGCACATCCACAGCCGTCATCCATGTCAATAAAGAAAGTGTTCCTTACTCGTTTATGAAGTTAAACAGCATTACATTTTATATTTGTTGCTCTTCGTCTCGCTTGTTTCTTTGTTCATTGTATTGGTTAATTCACTATAGGAGTTTTCATTTAAATCTCTCTCAAGTATCCCACCCTTTCCTATGGTTTAGTTTTCTTTACCTTCATTGAAAAATTGAGAAATATATGTTGAAAAATAAAATTTTTATTATGGTAAGAACTCTTAATAAATTTTTAAATGTGCAACGTTTTAACTATGATATTTTAACTGTAGGCACTGTATTGTACAATGGATCTGTGGAACTTAATCATCTCACAGAACTGGAACTCTTATTTTATTTTTATTAAATCATAAACACATAGATCATGTATGCATTAATGCATTTATAGGGTGCAATGTGCTGATTTCATATAGAATTAGGAACGCTTATAACACACTGTTTAGTATATACCTCATCTTGTTTACTTAATTATCGTGTTAAGACATTTATACTCTATGCTAATAGATCTGACATGTACCCTTGCATTATGCACCATAGGTGTGATCCCACCATTCACTCTCCCTTGATCTGACCCCTCCCCTTTCAGCGCCCTCTCCCTCCTTCAACTTGGGCCATAGTTGTGATCTATTCTTTATATGAAAGTGTGAGTGATGATAAATTGGTTTCATAGTAGTACTAAGTCCATTCTTAAGATACTTTACTAAGCAGGGTATGTTCCAGGTTTATCCATGTACCGTAAAAAGAGGTAAAGTCTCCATCTTTTTTAAGGCTGCATAATATTCCATGGTATACATTTACCACAATTTATTAATCCATTCATGGGTCAATGGAAACTTGGGCTTATTCCATGAGTTGGCTATTAATGAATTGAGCTGCAGTGCACAATCTGGTGCAAATATCTTTTTTATAAAGTGATTTTTGGTCTTTTGGATGTACACCTAATAGAGGAATTGCAGGGTCAAATGGCAGGTCTACTTTTAGTTCTCCATACTTCCTTCCAAGAACTGGAACTTTATACCTGTTCAGTAGGAACTCCCTGTTTTCCCCTCCTCTAACCTCTAACAACCAACCTTGTGCTTTCTGTTTATATGACCTTGACTTTTTAGATACTTCATGCAATATCTGTCCTTCTGTGACTAGCTTATTTTGCTTAGCATAGTGTTGTCAAAGTTCATGGTGTAGCACATGGCAGGATTTCCTTCTGAAGGGTGAGTAATATTCCATTGTATGTGTACATCATATTTTCTTATCTGTTGATGGACGTTTAGTTTGTTTATTTATCTTGGCTATTATACATATGTTATAAATAGTGCTACAGTGACTATAGAAGTGCAAATATCTCTTCAAGCTCCTGATTTCAATTTATAGGAATTGAAGTATATCCAGAAGTGGAATTGCTAAGTCATGTGATAGTTCTACATTCAAATTTTTTGAGGAACCTTCATGCTGTTTTCCATGCACCATTTTGTACTCCCATCAACAGTGTGTAAGGATTCCAGTTTCCCATATTCTCTCTAGCACTTGTTAGCTTTTCTTTATTAATAATCACTGTTCTAATAGGTGTGAAGTGATAGCTCATTGTCATGTTGATTTGTATTTCCCAATAATTGGTGGATATTGAATGTATTTCCATATACTTGTTGGCCATTTATACGAAGGAGGACAATTAAGTTTACGAACTCAACCTAGAAAAAATGCCTCATTGCTGAATATCACTACAGTCACCTTTGAGGTGCTCCCCTTGGGAAGCGAGGCACCAACACTGAACCTAGACCACCCTTTCAAAGCAGTTTAGGAATTCTTTTTCTGGAATGGATATCAGAGCTGTTATCATATGAGGTCTGACAATTCAGTTCACAGACTCATCCTAGAAAAAGTGTTACATTCCTCAATAGTGAGTATCACTACAGTTCCCAGATGGGTAAGGGAAGCTGACCACAGTGATATTCAGCAGTGAGATATCTAGCACTTTTTCTAGGATGAGTTTGTGAACTTCATTGTTTCACCTCTTATGTCTTCTTTGGAGATATGTCTATTTGTACGTCCTTTGCCCATTTTTTAATCACATTATTTATTATTTTGCTATTGAGTTATAGGAGTTTCTTATGTATGTATTTTGGAGATTAACCCTTTTTCCTACATACAGTTTGCAGTGATTTTTCTCCCTTTTTGTGGGTTGCCTTTTCACTTTGTTAATCATTTCCTTGGTGTACAGTAGCTTTTTAGTTTTATGTAGTTCCCCTTGTCTGTTTTTGCTTTTTTTACTTATACTTTTGGTGTTGCTTCATAAAAGTCACTGCGTAGACCAATGTCATAAGGCTTTGCCTATGTGTTTTTTTCTAGAAGTTTTATAGTTTCAAGGCTTATATTTAAATCTTTAATCCATTTTGAGTTAATTTTTGTGCATAGTGTAAGATAATGCTCGAATTTCATTCTTTGGCATATAGATATTCAGTTTCTCAAACCCCCTTTGTTGAAGAGAACATTCTTTCCCGATTGTATATTTATTCTATTTTGAAATCAGGAAGTATGATGCCTCTAGCTTTGCTCCTTTTTCTCATTGCTTAGTTCTTTTACATTGCTTCGGCATTTCTAGATCCTTTGTGGTCCCATATGAATTTTAAGATTTTTTTTTTTTCTATTTGTGTATAAAATTCCATAGAGATTTGATAGGGATTGCTCTGACTCTGTAGATAACTGTATGTTTTTCCATTTATTTGTATCTTCTTCAATTAATCAATTTTTTTTTAGTTTTCAGTATTCAAGGCTTTTATCTCTTTAATTAAGTTTATTCCTAAATATTTTATGCTTTTTGAGGCTATTGTAAACGAGAGTGTTGGATAGTTTGCTGTATATGATAGGAACACAACAGATAATTTACTTCTTCCTTTTGGGTTTGGATGCCTTTTCTTTCTTTCTCTGTTTTATTTTTTGCCTAATTGCACTGGCTAGCATTTCTGCTACTGTGTTGAATAGAAGTAGTGAGAGTAGGCACCCTATCTTACTCCTGGCCTTAGAAGAAAAGATACCTGTTTTTTATCATTGAATATGATGTTAGTTATAGCTTTTCATATATGGCCTTTATTATGATGAGTTATATTCCCTCCATACCTAATTTGTGGAAACCCTTTTATCTTGAAAGGGTGTTGAAGTTTGTCAAGTAGTCTTTCTGCATCTATTGAGATGCTCATGTGGTTTCTATTTTTTATTTTGTTAATGTGGTATGTCACATTAATTGCTCTACATACGCTAAACCATCCTTTCCTTCCAGGGGTAAATCCCACTTGCTCACAGGGAATAATCCTTTTAATTATCTATTTTGGTTTGCTAGTATTTTATTGAGGATTTTTGCATCTGTGTTCATCAGGGGTATAGACCTGTGGTTTTCTTTTCTTGTAGTGCCTTTGTCTGGCTTTGGTGTCAGGGTAATGCCATTCTCATAAAATGAGATTGGAATTATTCCTTTTTCTTCAAGTGTTTAGAAAAGTTAAAGGAATATTGCTGATTATTTTCTAAGTGTTTGCTAGAATTCACCAGTGAAGTCATTTGTTCCTGGCTCCTTTCATTTTGGGGAGGTTTTGACTACTGATTAAATTCCTTATCCATTACTGGTTTGTTTAGATTTTCTGTTTCTGTTTCTTTCTTTCTTTCTTTTTTCTTTTAAGATTTTTCTATTTCTTCATGATTCAGTCTTGGTAGGTTGTTTGTTTCTAGGGATTTATCCATTTCTTCTTGGTTACCTAATTTGTTGGCATATAATTATTATAGCCCCACCAGGTTCATTAACCCCTGCTCAAGAGGTTAATACATTGAAAGAGCAGGAGTTACAGCAGAGAGACAATGTAATATTGCAAGTTGACCTACCAGGAGGAATTTCTCAAATCTGTCTTCCCAGGAGTTTAGGGGCCAGGGTTTTTAAAGATAGTTTGGTGGGCAAAGAGCTAGGAAATTGGTCTGCCAGTTGACTAGGGGTAAACTCATAGAGTTGGGAAGCAGAAATTGTCTTCCTGTACTGAGTTGGTTCCCAGGTTGCAAGACCAGTCAAGTTAAACCCTTACTATGGGCTACTATCAGATTGGATCTGTTGGTCCATTCAAATGCAGAGTTCAGAACAGCAGTTCTCAATGGTATTAAAGGGTCACGGTATTGGGAAGGTTGAGAACCACTGGTCTAGAAGGTCAGCTTTTGGTTTTATAAGGTTGATGCTATCTATGAGAGCAGTGAAAAAAAGTAAGAATCTTTGTGACCACTGGGTATGTGACTCGTGAGTAGAAAGCCACTATAGAAGAGTAAGCTAGGGAACAATGGCAGGTTTTATGTACAGAGATGCCAAAAAAATGTATACACATTTTAAGAAAGGAAAGATCTGTATTAAATTTGTGATACTCAAATCACATTTGACTTCTGCAATTGCAAGAGGTGTTCAATGTTACTTGCATTCATCTTTTGTTATCGGTATATATTGAGTATTACAATTTTAATACAGTTATTTTCTTTCTTAAAATGTGTATACATTTTTTTTTGGCACCCTCTGTATGTCTGTTTTAACTATACCTTTGCAGAGCTTAGCCCCCAGACATAGTTCCTATCTTCCAATGCTATTTCCTTCCTTCTGCTAACTGTGGGCTTAGTGTGTTCATGTTCTTCTAGTTTTCTGAGGTACAAATTGAAGTTATTTACTTGAAATATTTCATCATTTTTAAAATGAGTGTTTCTGCACTTCCTTTTTAGTACTGTTTTTTTCTTCATCCCATAATTTTTGATATGTCGTGTTTTCAATTTTTTTGTCTTGAGATAGTTTTCTGATTTCCCTTTGACCTACTGGTTATTCAAGAGTGTGTTGTTTAATTTATACAATTGGTAAATTTTCTAGTTTTCCTTCTGATATTTATTGTTTTTTAATTTAATTTTATTGCGGTCAGAAAGGATACTTAGTCTGATTTCAGTTTTCTTAAATTTGTTACCACTTCTTTTGTGACCTGAATATGAGCCATCTTTGAGAATGTTCTGTCTGCACTTGAGAAGAATGAGTGTTCTGGTGCTGTTGGCTGGAATGCTTTTTATGTGTCTGTTATGCTCGTTTTGTCTGTCGTGTTATTCTGGTACTTTGTTTCCTTATTTACTGTCTGGATGTTCTACCCATTATTGAAAGAAGAGTATTTAAATCTCTGACTATTTTTGTATCATTGTCTATATCGTCCTTCAGATCTGTCAGTTTCTGTTTTAGATATTTAGGTATTCTTATGGTGAGTGCATATATATTTATAATTGTTATATTTTCCTGATGAATTGATCTTTTTATCATGATATAATGACCTTGTTTGTCTCTTGTGGCAGTTTTTAACTGAAAGTCTGTTTTGTTTAAGGATAGCCGGCCATCTTTGCTCTCTTTTGGCTACCAATTGCATGTAGAATCTTTTTCTATCCCTTCACTTTCAGACTGGATGTGTCCTTAAATCTAAAGTGAATATCTTATAGACATCTTATAGTTGAGTCTTTTTTTTTTTTTTTCTATCTATTCAGTCACTTTATGTCTTTTGATTGTAGAGTTTCATCCATTTATGGTTAAAGCAGTTATTGATAGGAAAGGACTATTGCCATTTTGTTGTTTTTTGTCTTTTGTTTCTACCTTTTTCTCTCCTGCTGTCTTCCTTTGTGGTTTGTTGATTTTTTTTGTACTGAGAATCCTTAATTCCTTTCTCTTTTTTTCTATGTGTATCGTCTATAGATATTTTATTTGTGGTTACTATGAGTCTTACATAAAACATTTTTTTTATAATAGTCTGTTTTAAACTATTAACAACTTAGTTATAATACATTAAAAAACTATAACTTTTACTCTCCTTCATAATTTGTTATTAATGTTATACTTTATCTTTTTACATTGTTTATACAGTAACAAAGTTTATAGTTAATAGTTACTTTTAATACTTTCGTTTTTTAAATTTTTATACTGGATATAAATGTTTATATAATACTATTACATTACATGTGTTATAGTAGTCTGTATTTGTCTATAGAAGTACCTTTACCAGTGAGTTTTATACTTTAATATACTTCCATATTGATGTTTTGTGTTCTTTCATTTCAACTAGAAGAACTCTCTTTCCCATATGGTTTAAGAAAGGACTAGTGGCATTGGTCTCTGTTAGCATGCCTTTATCATTCCTTTATCAGCATGTCATATCATTTTTAAAGGACAGTTTTACTAGGTATAGGATTCTTGGTTGGCAGTTTTTCTTTTAGCAGTTGGACTACATTATCCTACTTCTTTCTGGCATGTAAGGTGTCTCTTGAGAAATTCAGTGATAATCTTATGAGGGCTCCCTTTTATGTGATGAATTGCTTTTCTCCTTTTTATGAGAGAGGAGTTGCTTTTAAAATTTGTTATGACTTTTGACAATTTGATTATAGTGTGTCTTGATATAGATTTCTTTGGGGGTTTTAGGGGCTTCACGAATTTGGTTGTCCTTTGTCTTGCCTAGGTTTTTGAAGTTGTCAGCCATTATGTATTTAAATAAGCTTTCTGCTCCTTTCTTTTTTCTCCTAAGATACACATAATGTGTACATTGGTTGCCTTGATGGTGTCTTTTTACCCTTTTTAAACATTTTCATTCTTTATTTATTTATTTTTGTTTGTTCTTTTACTGGATAATTTCAGATGCCTTGCTTCTAGTTCAGTGATTCTTCTGTTTAATCAGGTATGCTGTTGTAGCTGTTTAGTGAACTTTTTAGTTCAGTTGTTTTCTTCAGCTCCAGAATTTGTTTGGTATCTATCTCTGTTGATATTCTCATTTTGTTCGTGTATCATTTTCTTGATTTCATTTAATTGTGTTCTTATAAGGTGATTTTTAAAATTCTTTGCTTGGCAATTCATAGATCTTCAACTCTTTGGAGTTGGTTATTGATGATTTATTTTGATGCTTTGAGTGTGTCACATTTCCCTGGTTCTTTTTGCTCCTTATAATTTTGCATTTGTATCTGCACATTCAAAGAAACAGCCTCCTCTCCCTGTCTCTGGTTTTGACAGAGAAATACCTTCTTCAGTCAGCCCTGCCCAATAATCTGGGAGGCTCTCAGACCTTTTCTATGGATGTTTGTGTGTATTTTTAAGTAGAAGGATATACCAGTTTTTTTTCCCTCAGGAGCTGATAATCTCTTGATGTCTCTGGTATTGTAATTGTTTTACTATAGGCTGAAACATATAGGAGACATGCTTCACTCGTCCCCTTCTCCTGTGGAGAAGCCTCAAGTTCTGCTCTTCTCCCAGTCTTGCAATGCTGTGCTGCCTGCTATAACCCACTGACCCCTTTTTCTTTCTTTTTAACTGCTCCCAGGCATCCAGACTATACTGATCCCATCAGCTCTTCTGCTGAGGTAAGGCGGAAACTGGACACTTGGACAGTGCACCCGAAAGCCGAGATGTTGAAGACATACTCCACTCATCTCCCTCCGTCCTAGGTGTGAAGCCTTAGGTTCTGCACCTTCTCTCAATCTCATAGCTCTGTGCTGGGTGCAGGAAGCTGCTTACCCCATCTCCTTTGTTCCTGACCACCCGTAGGCATCTGGTCCAGGCTGGTTCCATTAGTACTCCATGTGAGGCAGGACAGAAACCAGCCCCCTGGTTCAGTATTGAAAGGCCAGGATGTGAGATGCATAATCTCCTCTCTTTCTCCAAAGGAGAAGTCACAGGCTAAGGCAGTATCTTTTAGTGCTGAGCGAAGGGGCTGACATGGGTAAAGTGAAATTGTTGTGCTCATCTGGAATACTATAATCTCTTAACTGGGTTCTAGATGTCTCATAAACTTATTTTGGTCTGTTTATCCTTGTTAAGTCTGGGTTTTGTCCTATCCCACCATTTTGCTGACATCACTCCCCTCCTATAGTTCAGTTTTGATCCTAACAATTCATTTGGTCCCAAACTACTGTTTTCTATTCTTTTTATTTTAACCACACTCATACATTTCTCCTGTTAGTTATGGTAATTCTTCAGCTATACCAGGTTTTCTCATACCTCTGCTGTCCACCCAGAACGTGTTTCTTAACTTTCTGGATCAGTTAGCTTTCCTAAAAACCATAGACATGTATAAAATGTCATTTGTTTGAAGAGTGATTAAAAGCACAGACTCTCATACTTAGGTTTGCATTTTAGTCCTGCCGTTCATCAGCTGCTTGACTTTTGGCAAATTACTTATTTGTGTCTCAGGTTATTTCTAATTGCATTGGTATTATTATAAAGATTAATTGAGTTAACCTTTGTCAAGTTCTTAAGACAGTGCCTGACATACAGTAATTGTTAGATTAAAAAATAGAATGTAGGTCACAGAGGTGTTGGAGGAACAAACTAGGGCAGTGCTGAGGGTCTTAGTACAAGATTCACATGCTGTGTCTTTGCCATCAAATGACTTGACTTTTACTTTTTATGTCCAGTTTTCCCTCAAGATTTAGATTTCCAGAAAAGAAAATATGATTGACTGAGTTTGGGTCAAATGCCCAACCCTTAGGGGCGCTTAATTCATCAAGTTGTGCTGGCTACCATCCTCGCTACCAGAGGGGCAGACTAAGCTCTTACTATGTGCCTGTGCCTGCCCTAACTTTCCCCATCGGATCCCCTGGTTTATCTTGTCTTACAAGATCTCTGGTAGAGACTTGACCATATATTTGTACTTACTTGTCAGTAAGTCTTTTTCTGGCCCTCAGTTGTCAAGCTCTCTAGAGTCAGACCCAGGTTCCTGTTATTCTGAACTTAGCACAGGACCTGGCAATGAATAGGCATTTAATAAAGGGTGAAAAATACCCCCCAAATTCAACCTTCTTTTATTCCCCTTCTTGGGTTTGTCATGAACCTGGCTGCCATTGACCTCCTGTACTTTCTAGACAACTAGTGTTAAGCTAAGTGGTAATTGAAACTCCAGAAACAGCCACATGGATTCTTGGGATTAAGAGAACAAGCACTGCATGCTTAGGGGGTTTTCAGCTGGCTCTAGTCAGCCCTAGAGATAACTTGGTCAAATAAAGTGGCTATTTAGAAATGGGGAAGGGTAACAAAGACTGGAAAACTTAATAAAACAGCAGTAGTAGAATTTGTACAATAAGGGAGTCATGGATATTGTCCTTTATCTATTCTGCTTTCATCTAAGCCAATGATTCTCAACTAGGGGTGATTTAGTTGTCACAAATGGAGAAAGGGTGTGTACGACTGGCCTCTGGTAGAGGCCAGGGATGCTGCTAACGTCGTAACAAAGAATTACCCAGTCCCAAAGGCCAGTAGTGCTGAGACTGGGAAACCCTGAGCAAATGCTTAGGCTCCCACTGCAACATGTCTTCAGAGGAAAAATAGGGGCCACATGGCTGATAAATCAAGATGTCAGTCACAATATCTTGAAAGCCCATAAGTGTGCAGTTGCCCTAATTTGGTAATCTAAGGACTATAAAAAGAGAAATTTGTGTTTCCCAGCCTTCCTAGACCACAGCCTTGTATGTCCATAGGAAGGCAATAAATGATGAGCCTTAAAGGAGTTCTTTCTAAAGGAAGGAGAAAGGAAGGTGGTGTCTTAGGCTAGAGGGGCAAAGGTTTTAGAAGCAGGGTGACTCAGCATTTGGGAAGAGAGTTGACTAGAAGAAATGGGTTAGGTAGGAGAGTGGAGGGAAATTTGATGTAGCACATTGTTTATCCATAAGCCATACATTAATCATTATTTTATTTAAGTGATGGGCTATGGAGGAGAAGGTGTGTTAAATCCAGAATATCTTCCTGGGTTTGAAACTCAGGGAAGGAAACACTTCACATTTAAATTCTGTCGTTTTGGTCCTTTGGTTTCTTTGCTTCTTAATCCATATTTACCACCTTATGTATAGATAGCCCCAGGTTTGCATCTCTGGTTCTTAGTGTACTCCTGAACTCCAGACCTAAGTCTCTGCAGGTCATATGTCATCACTGTACATCCCAGAAGTGTCTCAAGTTCAATAATTCTGGATTTAAGCTTATTATTCTTAACTTTCTAGGAGCTAACAAGCTCCTCTCCTGTCTTCCTTCTCTAAATCAATTTCTTCATTTAGTCAGCAAACATTTACCAAGCACCTGGGTACTTAGGACATAGATAAATAAGATAACACATTCTTGCCAGAAGATTCTGTGTATTGGGTAAGGGAGACATATAAACTGGCGATTAAACATATCATGAAAACTAGAGTGATGGAGTTTTATCTGAGGTGCTTGGAAATAGAGGTGGGATGTGCTGGGATGCAGCCTGACGAAGAGGAGGGTCAGGCACTGCTGCCCAGAGGCAATGGCATCTGATCCAATCTTAAAAGATGGATAGATGGGAGTTCACCATGGGAGGGTAAGCACGGAAAGCATTCCACAAACAAGGCTGGCGGAAAGCAAGGGCACACATTTGCAGGGAACAGCAGCAGTGTGGGCTGCCGAAGCTAAGTTCCAGTGTGAGGAGGGGCGAGAGAAGATCAGAGAGGGGCTCACTGCCCAGGCTTCTGCCATCAGTGATCAGTTCCATCAGTGTTGCCTCGCTGTTGTCCCTGGGATCTGTTATCTTCCTCCCACCCCACTGTAATGCCACAGCCCCTCTCTCCCTGACCCCACCTCGGACCTGCCCATGGATCTCCCAGTTAATCTCAAATATTGCCTATATTTATGGTATCATTGTTTCTAAGGCTTTCTTCTGGACATATTTGTCCCTGAGGTAAGAATCAGTGCTCTGTGCCTTCATCTTGCTGGTTATTCACCATCAGGCAAGTAGTAAGCACTTTCATGCCTCCATTCAAGATCTTTCCTTTCCCATCTTTTTAACCTGTTCACTTTCTCATTCTCCCAAAAGCTCTGTCTGCTTTCCTTCCTCTGCAGTAACACAGCATGTGTCCTGTGTTACTGTTTTTTCTTACACAGTGATGTTTAGCCTCTGCCCTGAAGAGTCAGATTGATGTGGATTCAAAGGTTATCTGTGTCATTTCTTAGCAGTGTCACTGTGGGCAGGTGACCTCACCTAATTTTGATTTTTTTCTCTCTTCATTTGTGCTTAGCTACTTTGTCATACTGTGTGACATTAGCTCTGGGTGGTATGATTACGTTCACAATTCTTTTTTAAAATTTGAGACAAGGTCTCAGTCTGTTGCCCGGGGTGGAGTGCAGTGTCATCATCGTAGCTCACTGCGTCCTCAGACTGCTGGGCTGGACCCATCTTCCTCGCAGTTCTTTTAACGCAGACTACTGATAACTGGAGAATTTTAATTGGTTATAAAACTGCTGTGGTAGTCCAGGCTTTATAGAAAACCCAGTGTAATGATTAAAAAGCTCTGAAGCCTGACAACTTGGGTTCTAGCACTGTCTCTGCTACTTCCTTGGCTGTGTGGTCTTAGGTAAGTTACTCAACTTCTCTGAGCCTGTTTATTCCTCTTTATTATGAAGGTAATAATAATAATTATTATTCCCATAGAATTTTAATGGGAATTAAATGAGTTCAAGTTTATAAAATGTTTGTCTCGTGCAAGATATATAGCAAAAGCCAACATTAATTGAATGTGTTAACTTGTTATGATAGCCACCTGTCCAGAATGATGTGTGGATACTTACTTGCAAGCCTGATTTTCTTATTCTTTTTCTTTGGAATCCTGAAAGATAGGTTCTAGGGAACCTAACTGTCTTCTGTTTTTGGAAACTGACTTTTCTTTCTTTCCCAGACAGTTCCTAGGTGTGATGGCTAGCGCTCTGACTGGTTGTCTTTACCACATCTCTTCTGAGAACCTGTTGAATGCTGTGTATTCATTTTGCTTAATGAATTATTTACCTCTTGCCCCTGTTAATCACCTGTTCCAAAAGGATGTCATCAGTGAGCTGCTGAGAACAGGTAGGATATCAGTCACAATGGTGATGGGGATTAGGCACAGTCACTGCCTTGCAATTCTGCATGGAGTCTTGAGTGGGGGCAGTGTCGATTAAAATTTGCAGAGCAGATGTTACTTAGGAAAGAAGTAATGATGGTGAAGTCAAAGGTCAGTACTTTAATGGCAGATCCTACACATGAATTAAAAGAATGAGAAATGCATGATCATTGTTTTTATTTATACTGTATCCGCCTGCACAAACGCTAAATGTTCAAGTTGTTCTTTATGCCTTGATCAGAGTGTTGGCATTTCCTAATCCTTGCACATCGCATTGGAAACCAGCTTTTGCAGGTATAAACTCTTGGTCATTTTGACTGTATTGAGAGTATGCTTATACAGAGCAAGAACACAAATAACCACCAAATTAGTGAGTTATTTACTCTTGGAACCAAATTAACTGTTGACTTTTATTTTTTAATGTTAAACAAGCAAAAGCAATATCCAGACAGGTATACAAAATTTGTACAGACTACTAAAAATAGTGAGGTCACATTTGTTAAAAAACAGTGTTATAGACTGGGCACAGTGGCTCATGCCTGTAATCCTAACACTTTGGGAGACTGAGGCTTGAGTTTCCCTTGAGCTCAAGAGTTCATTACCTAGCCTGAGCACAAATAGGACCCTAGCTCTACAAAAAGTTAGAAAAATTAGCTGAGCAGGGTGGCGCAGGCCTGTAGTCCCAGCCTCTCAGAAGGCTGAGGCAGGAGGATCACTGGAGCCCAGAAGTTTGAGGTTGCAGTGAGCTATTATCACACCACTGCATTCTAGTCTAGGCAACAGAGCAAAGCTCCGTCACAAACACACTCTGTCATAAATAAGTAAACAAACAAAAAAGCCAGTATTATAAAATTCCTGAGTTGAGTCGTGAAGAATCAGTACCATGTGCTGATTTTTTAGGCAGTATGATATTGGAGAAGACAGCCTTGAACCCAGAAAACCTGGATTCTAGTCCCAATTTTACCTTTAATTAATCACAAGACTTTTCAGCATTCATGGGTGTTTACTTACCTCTAAATCAAGGAATTTAGACTAAATGAACTTTAGAGATACTTTAAAACATAAAACATTATCAGGTACAGGGCTTTGATCTGAACACTGAGGAAACGAGAGAGACACAGATTCTTCAGGTAAGAAAAAGATAATTAGAAATATGGGATTTTGATAATAGTTTTTAAAATGTGGCATTAGTTTTTTCCAAATGATTTATTTTCTTCCTTTTTTGTTTTGTTTTTAGATGACACGGAGAGGAATGTTCACAAGCTGCATGTTTTGAATACTTGTATAAAACTTGATGATACACCTTATCACAAGGTTATAGACCTAGCACAGCTACAGGTGCCATCCGCACCACCAGATCCAAACACAAAGGTCGTAGAGGTGCTGAGTCGCCTTCTGGGCGGTGGAGGATACTTCTCAAAAAATGTGCAGCTGCCACATAATTACTATATTGGTATGGGACTTTCATTTTATTTTCCTCTTTTTCTGACAGAAGATTCTAAGTTTATGACAGCAGGTTGATGCAGTATAGCATTGCCTCTGGAGCTAGATACCTGGGTGTGGATTCTTTTTTTTTTAAATTTTATTTTATTATTAAATCATAGCTGGGTACATTAGTGCAATCAAGGGGTACAATGTGCTGGTTTCATATACAATCTGAAATATTTTCATCAAACTGTTTAACATAGCCTCCATGGCATTTTCTTAGTTATTGTATGAAGACATTTGTATTCTGCATTTAGTAAGTTTTGCCTGTACCCTTCTAAGATGCACCATAGGTGTGTGGATTCTTGCTGTCAACTTACTAGTGTTCTGACTTCAGGCATTTACTAACCTCACTTTCTTTGTCTGTAAAATGACAATACTAATAGTACCCACCTGAGAAGGGCCTTGTAACCATAAATGAAATTATGTAGGTAAAAGCCTTAGACTATCTAGTGTCTGACACACATGCATTTCACCTACTGCCAATACCGTTATTGCTAGTAGTATTAGACACTTTGGCATAGAAGATCACTTTGAGCAATGTTTGAAAAATTAATATCACTTTTTCTTCCAGATTTTGAAATCAGAATGAATACCAACAGGAGTCAAGTGCTTCCATTTTCTGACATGAATGCAACTTCTACAGATATTCAAAGGTTGCTTACATATACTCATTTACTGGGCTTTTTGAATTTAAATCTTAATTCTAAAACATTTCATATTAAATAGTAATAATAATAAGACTTTATTTTTGCCTGGAGTTTGCTAAGAACAAAGAGACCTCTCATCCATAAATCTGTTTCTCCTTGGGTGTAAATGTGGGTGTTATAGTTGAATACAATCATATTCAGTTCAATAATGAAGTTGGGCCATTGAATGAAACATATTTTACAATGTTAACATAATCGAAACTATCAGTGCAGTGTAAACTTTTGACAGTATTATGTTTATAGTAGTGATTGTAAACACTTGAGACGTCTATAGAAATCAAATACCAAATAAATATTTTGTTCTACCACCAAGACTCTTCCAGAAGTAAAGAAACTTTGGCTTTTGAATCAAGCTGTGTCTGTATGGATCAAGCACACTGAAGCTAATCCAGAGTTGTTTTCTTTGGTTCATACGGTGTCTCTGGAAGAAATATGGTGCTGTACCATAAGAGACTGTCCTGCTCACTGCGTAAGATCATGAAATCACCACACACACCGCTGTGCTCAGGCAGGCTTTGTGGAAAGACTCTGCTAGGCTCTGGTGCACACACAGAGCTGGGTCACACACGGGCCTGACCCCAGGGAGCTTATGGCCCCTGTTACTCTATTGAGCATGTCCACACATTTGACAGAGAGGTACAGATTCAAACTGCAGGGATTCAAACTCTTATCTGCCCTTCCCTCCCTGTTCACCTACAGTTCTATGCCTTTTACCCCTTTCTGAATAGATTGAGATTAATCCTTGGCCGTCTTTTTCAACTGCCTTCTTTTCTATCCATGTTACCCATCTTCCCTCAAAAAAGGCTTTCTCTCTAACCCCATTCAATCATCATTTTTCTTTTCTAGGCATTCCATTGTCCTGGCATAATAAAGTAACATAGTCATTCTCAGCATAAAGGGCATTCCTTTAAAAATATAAAATTTCTGCTGTTTTATAACAGCCAGAGTATAGGAGAGGACAGATTACAAATGTCTTTTCTCCCCCTTTTTTCTCAGCGAAATTATTTCCAAAGTGCTAGGAACAATGAAGAAACAAATTACACCTTCCTCATTTTTGTGACTTTTATGCATTTTATCTTTTTAACAGTCTTGACTTTTTTCTTAGGGTTTTCTTCTTGTATTTGATCTGCCAGTTCTGGTTTCTAAATGCTCCTATCTCTGGGAGACAGTAAGTCTAAGAAGAGCACTCACCGTTTGGTATTGTCTATACCAGCACTTCTCCTGGTGCTGTGAATAATGGTTTTTACATCAGAAGTCAGCACTGCATGGGAAACCCTGGACACGGGTGCTGTCATACCTGAACATTTTCTTCATCAAAAATGTAGCCATCCCTTCAACATGAGAGAGAACTTTGTGTTAAGAATTTGTATGTACTTTTTGTTTATAAAGCAGCATTACATACGGGACCGTCTGCAGCGGCCAAGTTACAGAAGTGAAGGGCACAGACAGCTGGGAGTGGTGAGGACCGTGGTCAGTGGATAGCTCAGCTTCGCAGTCTCCGAGGAGCAGGAAAGCAGCCAGACTATAATGGTCATGTCAGTAACTGGTCTTGTTTTGGTTGTTTTTGTTTTCAGAGTAGCCATGTTATGTGTGCCTAGAGCTGCTTACTGTTTGGGTTCGAGCCACCCCAGAGGATTTCTTGCTATGAAAATGCGGCATTTGAATGTAATGGGTTTTCACGTGATCTTGGTAAGAAAAAAAATGCAAATGAAATATTCTTCAATTACTGATGTGCATTCTAATAGCGTCCAAGAATCTGAAATTGGTTACTAAGACTTTAGAGCAGTGGTTCTCAACCTTCCTAATGCCACTGCCCTTTAATTCAGTTCCTGTGGGTCACGACCCACAGGTTGAGAACCACTGCTCTAGAGGAATCGCCAGCATCATTGGAATGTTTTAGTTATTGTTTTCTTTGAGAAAAAGCTTTTTAAGTACGTGATTTGGCTTCTCCTCAGCTGATTACTGCCATTTACCAGAGGTTTTATAAATGTTATTTTGGTCAGCTTTAATCTTTTTTTTACTAAGAGGAAGAATGTAAATAGTATTTTTTCAAATTTAATTTAAGACACACAGAACCATACTTAGTTTTCAGGTTATCTTGAACAAGAGAAGAAGAGATGTTAAAGCTTTGTTTTCAGGGCCAGCGTGAGGCTGTTAGAGGACGTTTGTCACCAGAAAGAGCTAGATGGTTGAGGGAGGAGGGGTCTTGCCTCTGATGCTGCACTTTGATTCACAGCTTTTCTTGAACAGCTTTTTCAGATGTCTCTATGTAGCAAGAACCTTAAAAATAAATGTATCTGTATGTTAATGTTGGTCCTGGATATAATGTGAAACGTAAGCACTGCCGTCTTCTGTTATAGTACTTTAGTATCTGGAAATGGAGTACACATGGGTTATTGAGAATCAAATGGCCCCTTTTCTCTTAATGGGCTACTACTTAAGGTTTTGTTTTTCATACTAGTGATTATATGTATTCTAAGGAAGATTTCCTCAAGAAATTAGTTTTTGCACCATTTAGAGGAGCTTAAACATTTTTATATTTTTTACTGTTAGAGCTTTCGTCAACGTTCAGTCTTATTAAGGCTTTAAAATATGAGTGATTAGAAGGTAACGTTTACTTTCAAAAGTAGTTGACTAGATGTTACTCTGCCATGTTTGGATCTCTAAATTAGCTTTTATGCATCATCCTCTCACAAACTGATTATTTTCCTTTCTTTTGTAAGGTTAATAACTGGGAGATGGACAAACTAGAGATGGAGGATGCAGTCACGTTTTTGAAGACCAAAATCTATTCAGTCGAAGCCCTTCCTACCGCTGATACAAATTTGCAAAGTGCATGTTAAAGTAAAAATCAGCCTTTTCACATTAGGATACATGCATTTGTAAAAATTAATAAAGATTATAATTCAGTTGTCAGTGGAATTAGCCTGACTGCTCACTATGACAAAAAATGTTTCTTATTTTCACTGTTAAAATTAATTTTAAGAATGGAAGAAATGTTGTTATTGGTATTTTAGAATATGCTGAGGAAATTGCAGAAGGGACATTTTTCCTACCATACTAATCCCCTCTAGTGCCCAAATATTTGAGAAATTCATGAGCTGTAGGTTTCACCTTTTCTCATTGTCTCCAATACATTAGAAACTGGTTTCTTAGTTGTAGTAGGTCACTGGCGAGTTGACGTGTCTCTTCCTGTGTTTGCAATATGAGTATTTATACTTCGGCCATAGCTGCTCTGAGACGTGGGGTTGAACCTTTAAGTCATTTTCAAACATTGGCCAGGGACTAGTTGTCAAGTGTGTAAGAATTGGTGAAGCAGCATGTTAAATTTGGGTGAGGATGACATTGGCATTTGTTTTTTATTTTTATTTTTTTTTATTTTTTTATTTTTTTAAATACATGTGTTTTATTATTCTTCATTACATTATTTCCCACCCCCCTGTCCGTGATAAGACAGAATTGATTTACAGAAAAGAATACAGAAAACACCAAAGCTCCTGGTAGTGGGAGAGATTTCAAGTAGGGAGAGAGAAGCTCTCTCCGTTCCTCTCCCGGTCTTTCCCTGTCTCCTCCTCTAGGCCTC
>CAUYRH010048165.1:0-15862 GCA_963574655.1 Perodicticus potto | reverse complement strand
TTTTTTATTTTTTGAGACAGAGCCTCAAGTTGTCACCCTGGAGAGTGCTGTGGCATCACAGCTCACAGCAACCTCCAATTCCTGGGCTCAAGCGAGTCTCCTGCCTCTGCCTCCCAAGCAGCTGGGACTACAGGCGCCCGCCACAACGCCTGGCCTTGTTTTTTTTTGGTTGCAGCCGTCATTGTTGTTTGGCGGGCCCGGGCTGGATTCGAACCTGCCAGCTCAGGTGTCCGTGGCTGGCGCCTTAGCCCGTTGAGCCACAGGCACCAAGCCAGTTTGTTACATTTAAATCATTTAATCCTTTTAACACTGGGAGGCAGTGCTGATTATTCCTTTTTTTTTGTAGAGACAGTCTCACTTTAATGCCCTTGGTAGAGTGCGCTGGCATCACACAGCTCACAGCAACCTCCAACTCCTGGGCTTAGGCGTTTCTCTTGCCTCAGCCTCCCAAGTAGCTGGGAATACAGGCGCCTGCCACAACGCCCGGCTATTGTTCTGTTTTGCAGTTCAGCTGAGGCCGGGTTTGAACCCGCGACCTTTGTTATATGGAGCCAGCGCCCTACTAAATCAGCCACAGGCACTGCCCCTGATGATTCCTTTTTTTATGGGTGAGGAGACAATTGCCAGCATAAGTAGGAAGTAGTAGAGTCAGTGTATAGGGTCCAGTCGTTTCTTCTGATGCAGGGCTCTTGGCTTGAGGCCCAGCCTGTTGCAATTGGATGTTCAGTGTTTGTTGAATGCGTGAGATTTTTGTGAGGCTAAAGATTTTTGGAAGCCTATCTGAAAGTGCTGACTTTAAAGTCTTGCCATATGTGAACTTGGAATTGAGGTTTTGTAAAAACGTAAGTCCCTAGGGAAAAATAGGGGCTGGGGTGGGAGGAAATTGAACCCATCTCTATTGTGTGTATGGTGTAAAGTTTGACGAGAACATCAGAAATTACTTCAGCAGATAAATGGATTATTTTTGTGCTTAGAAATTGTTTCTGCTGTAATAAGTACTAAATTCATAACCTCTAGTTGAGTCAAGACACTAGTTCCGTTAGATAAGAAAAAGTAAGGAGCAAGATTTGGAGAATGTATTATAAGCGAAATCCATAGTGTAAAACTTTGTTAATCTGATAATCTGTAGGTTGAGAATCTGGGTGAATCAGTTTGTTAAAGGACATGATCCCAGGGATGATTCTAGAATTTAAGTAAAATGCATGGCCAACTTGAACATCTGGTTTGGCTTTTTCAGAGTCTTCATTTCTGTGGTTGTATATAGTTGAGGCTCTATTACATGTTAAGCACAAAAAAACTGTTAGCTCTCCTGGATATTTTACTCTTTTGCTATGAATTTGTTTCCCTTCTGTTGAAATTACATTACCACCCTTTCGAGGATAGGATAGAAACCACCTTTAATCCACATCTTTTTAGTTAACAGGGGAGAAGTGTTTCCCTCTACACTTAGATCTTGGTTAGGAGTTTTAATTACAGTAGAACCTCCATAGTTGACCACCTCCATATGTTGACCAGTTTGTTACAGTCCCTTGGGTGGTCAACTTCCAGAGGTTCTACTCTATTTGTTTATTTTTTGCAGCAGAGATTTGTGCCCTGGGTAGAATGCCATGGCATCATCATAGCTCACAGCAACCTCAAACTCCTGGACTCAAGTGATTTTTTTTTTTTTGAGACAGTCTCACTATGTCACCCTTGGTAGAGTGCTGTGGCGTCACACCTCATGTCACACCTCACAGCAACCTCTAGCTCTTGGATTTAAGCGATTGATTCTCTTGCCTCAGCCTCCTGAGTAGCTGGGACTTCAGGCCCCTGCCACAACGCCTGGCTGTTTTTTGGTTATAACTGTCACTGTTGTTTGGCAGGCCCCGGGCTGGATTTAATAAACCCACCATCTCTGATGTATGTGGCTGGCGCTCTAGCTGCTGAGCTACAGGCGCCAAGCCCTCAAGTGATCTTCTTGCCTCAGTTTTTCTATTTTTAGTAGAGATGGGGTCTTGCCCTTGCTCAGGCTAGTCTCGAACTCCTGAGCTTAAGCAATCCACCTGCCTCAGCCTCCCAGTGTGCTGCTAGGATTACAGGCACGAGCCACTGCATTCAGCTGTGTTTTGTTCAAGGAAGAATGTAGAGTATAAATTGAAGTAAGGAATTGCTGTCTGACCTCAGGAAGCTGTGTGGTGCTTCCATCTGGCTCTCCTGAGCTGAAGGAGTTCTCAGTAAAGTCTTTACTTTAGAACAGGTTCTAGGAAAAAAGGTTCTTGACAGCAGAGTCTATTTTCGTTTGAGGTGGCTTTATCTTTTTCTACCCTGTGGGGTGAGAGCCTCAACTATATACAACCACAGAAATGAAGACTCTGAAAAAGCCAAACCAGATGTTCAAGTTGGCCATGCATTTTAATTTTACTTAAAGAATTCTAGAATCATCCCTGGGATCATGTCCTTTAACAAACTGATTTCTACCCATTTCTTTACATGGGAAGAAATTAGGCAGCAGAAGCAACTTGTTCCAAGGTCGCAGAAGCTGGCAGATCTTTTCCAGCATGCATTCTTTGTTTTGTAGATCTTTCTGTTTATTTCACCCGCCTCCTGCCTCCTGATTATTTCTATGGTGAGCCATCCTCAGTTTTGGCAGTTGGGCTTCCACACAAACCCCAAAATAATTGTGCCGTAGAGTAGCTGGGGTACCGTGCTTGTGTGGTGAAGGATGACAAGATCTTTACAAATAACTAACTAGAGTTGGGTTCCATTGAGCATATTTGCATGTATAATAGTTTGCATAGGAGATGCAAAGATGAAGTCTCAGCTCCTAAGGAACGTACTCTGTAGTGGGAAATTAGACAAATGACTGATAGAAAGGGAAATAAAGGGAAAAGGGCTGTTAGGTGCTTTTGACATTGGATTAGCGTCAAGATTCAATGTGGGTCATATGGAGTTGGATTTCAATGGCAAAGAAGGGACCAAGCATCCCAAAGAGAGCAAGATTTGGGGCTGTGGTCTTGTTGAGCTGTAGATTAGGATAGCATGGAACAACTAATGGTTGAAACATATAAAACCTCATAAATGTAAGATTGAGAAGTTGCTCATGCTGAAGGTAACTTTCGCTTTTGAACAAAGAACATCTAGATTTTAGATGTATTTAAGCTTGAGAGTGACTTGACAGTGAAACAGTATAGACTGCTAGGAGAAATAGAAATGACTTGGTCCTGAGTCCAGGCACACTTGGAGTGTGAGAGGCAGTGACAACTCAGTCTGAAGAACTGAGCACTACTCTTCCATTGGACCTGCTCTAATTAGCTTCTAAACTCCCTGAGTCAGGGGCTGTGGCTTTCTTTTTTTTTCTTTTTTTTTTAAGAGACAGAGTCTCACTTTGTTGCCGTTAGTAGAGTGCAATGGCGTCACAGCTCACAGCAACCTCCAACTCCTGGGCTTAGGCGATTCTCTTGCTTCAGCCTCCTGAGTAGCCAGGGCTACAGGCACCTGCCACAATGCTGGGCTATTTTTTTTGTTGCAGTTTGGCCGGGGTCAGGTTCGAACCCGCCACCCTCGGTATATGGGGCTGGCACCCTACTCACTGAGCCTCAGGTGCTGCCCCAGGGTCTGTGTCTTCTACAGATGGTCTGCTACAATGCTGAGTATATATATTCCTGAAAAATCTTGAGTTCTGCAAAATCATGCAGTAAACTAAGACTTGATGAGAAAAGTGGAGTCTCAAAACCTAGAACTCTAAAACCAGAGCTCTACTAAACACTAACAATCCCAGTAAATATTGGTACAGTTAAAATCTCCACTAGCATTTTTTACACTTAGAATCAAGTCAGTCCACCCTCTTCGGATGTATGCTCTGGAGCTCATAGTTCTTCAGAGACTTAAGTCCTTGAAAATAACTTGTTTCAAATGGAGATTGCTTTTATGAAAATTAAATACTATCCGGCTCAGCGCCTGTGGCTCAACGGGCTAAGGCGCCAGCCACGTACACCTGAGCTGGTGAGTTCAAATCCAGCCCGGACCTGCCAAACAACAATGATGGCTGCAACCAAAAAATGGCCGGGCGTTGTGGCTGATGCCTGTAGTCCCAGCTACTTGGGAGGCAGAGGCAGGAGACTTGCTTGAGCCCAGGAATTGGAGGTTGCTGTGAACTGTGATGCCACGGCACTCTACCCAGGGTGACAGCTTGAGGCGCTGTCTCAAAAAAAAAAAAGAAAATTAAATACTATCCAAAGGTAGCCTTTAAAAACTCAGGGAAATGTAACCAAACTCTTCATTTGTATGTGCAACTCTCTTAAGACCAAAAAAGCAGGGTATCTTTTTTTTTTTTTTTTTTTGTTGCAGTCTGGCTGGGGCTGGGTTTGAACCCGCCACCCTTGGTATATGGGACCAGCGCCCTACCCACTGAGCCACAGGCACTGCCCAAAAGCAGGGTATCTTTGGGCATTAAACCAGCTGCTTCATTAAGGGAAGGCATTTCTATAGAATTTCCCTCTGTTTGTGTTTTCCTTAGGATCTTGATATTTCTCAAGGCTTTGTTTGTAATTGTGAAAAAGCTTACCCCATCATTTAAATATGGATGTGCTAGGAGAAAACATGATCAATCTGACTTACCATGTTATTGATAATACTTTTAGTATGAATCTCATGTAATTCAATTGGGTTTGAACGTAGTTAAGCAGAAGAAACTGTTATTTCTGGGCCTCTGGGCCTCTGTAGTCCAAAAAGTTGTACTTATTTGCTTAATAATAGCAGTAGATAGGCTCGGCGCTTGTGGCTCAGCCGGCTAAAGCGCCAGCCACGTATACCTGAGCCGATGGGTTCGAATCCAGCCCGGGCCCGCCAAACAACAATGACGGCTACAACCAAAAAATAGCTGGGCGTTGTGGCGGGCGCCTGTAGTCCCAGTTACTTGGGAGGCAGAGGCGAGAGACTCACTTGAACCCAGGAATTGGAGGTTGGTGTGAGCTGTGATGCCACAGCACTCTATCCAGGGTGACAGCTTGAGGCTCTGTCTCAAAAAAAAAAATAATAATAATAATAGCTGATATAGCTTATATCATAACCATTCTTTTA
Source organism: Perodicticus potto (assembly GCA_963574655.1). Taxonomy (NCBI): domain Eukaryota; kingdom Metazoa; phylum Chordata; class Mammalia; order Primates; family Lorisidae; genus Perodicticus; species Perodicticus potto. The sequence goes on along the minus strand of CAUYRH010048165.1, from coordinate 10,804 downwards.
ACCTGTGATAGTTTAAGATGTCTGTGTATAATAGGTATTCTTACTAATGCTGCTGGCCTAATTTTGGATAAATTCCTATCATAGGGTTGACTGTCTTAGAGGATAGGTCAACTTGTAGTTTTAACTATTTGTAATATCCTGATTCATGATAATGTGGGAAGAACAAAGAACAACCCCAGACCGGCTTCTAAATAGCCACAGTTTACAAAATAAAACTCTTTATTCTTAGACTTAGGGATCACATTAAAGGTTCTCTGAATGGCTCCCCCACTTCTCTATTTGGGAACAGAAGTAGTATATGTGGTGATTATTTGTTTCCAGGGGCAGGCCATGATCAATAGCAGATTTTACAAATGGCAATGTGGGGCCACTAAAGGCATATCTGCATTACATAGACCTTGAACACATTTTTTTTTAGTTTGCACACTGTTAAACTTCCCCATTGAGGACCTGTTGGGTGATATAAAGAATATACAGTCATTACAGTTGATTATTCCAATTCCCAAAATTTTATCCAGTGAGATTCAGGACTGGTCCCAAGTTGAAGCTTGTCATGACATGATCCATACTTACAGTGATAGGTGCCTCTCTCTCTCTCTCTCTCTTTTTTTTTTTTTTTTGCAATTTTTGGCCGGGGCTGGGTTTGAACCCACCACCTCCGGCATATGGGGCCAGCGCCCTACTCCTTTGAGCCACAGGCACCACCCATAGGTGCTTCTCTTAGGAAAAGGCAAGTGTGAGAAATGACTCCTCAGTAATGCCAGATGATTGATAGTTTATTCAAGTAGTAGTTTAACATTGGAAAGAGGGAATAAGGTTCAATAGTCTAGTATAAGGAATGATTATGTGAAGACGGTCACATTAAATAGGATAAGAAGAAAGGTCATCATTTTTCACTCCTGTCTAGGGTTTGAGTGATTCTGAATTTTATGATTTAGCACTTGAAATTTGCAATCTGGGGGATGAGTAGCCTCCTTTCTATGCATCCTTCCTCTGATCTCAGCTCTGGCTTATCTGAAAGGTTGAATATCTGCTTTCATCTCTGTTGTCTAACAGACTGCCATCTTGATGGAAACAGAAAATCTAATATACTCAGGTAGTTGTAAAGGAATTTAAAACCTGTGACCATGCAAGGCTGTCAGCTGGTGGAGTATGTTCTTCCTGAATGAGCTCTTATGGTCCGTCTTTGTTACTGCAGTAATATTTTTAGAGCATTAATTAACATAACTATTATAGATCTAGTAGATTTGGGGATGTTACAGTAATGTTTGGTAGCTGTTAGTGTGCTTTGGGAATAAGGTTCTGTAGATTGAGATTCTTCCAGTGTATATAGGAGGGGCTTAGAAGCAGCTACCTATTGTTTGAAATCAATATTATTGCAAGGAAAACGACTATTAAGGTTGCTGTCACTGTGGTTCAATAAATGGCATCACCAAAACAAACCCCAAAATCTCTCACAATAAATTGTGCTGTGGCTTGATTTTAGATTTCTACATGTGTAGAAGATAGTATTCACTTTGCTGTTGGAGTTTTAGAAGAGGTATAATGAAGCTGAGGACAGATGAGATGTGACAGCTAAGTTTGCAAACATCCTAGAACTCTTCTTAGAATTTTGGAACTCTTTCTGGACTGGCCATCAGCTGTCATATTACTTGATGTCCTGAATCTCATTAAAATGTCTTCCTTTCAAGATTTCCTTTATCTTTGAGTACAGAAGAAAGTCATTGGGGGCCAGATTGGGTGAGTAGGGAGGGTGCACCAGTACAGTTATTTGTTTACCAGCTAAAAACTCTGGCATAGATAGTGTCGTGTGAGCTGGTGCCTTGTCATGATGCAAGAGCCATGAGTTGTGGCCAAGATTTTCAGTTAAGATTTTTCTTAACTGTTTCTCTAACAGCGTTTACTTGGTCTGCTATGCTTCCTAGTCAGCCAGTGATTTTGACCCATAATTTGACGGATTTCTGCAGTATTTTCTTTTTTTTTTTGAGACAGAGCCTCAAGCTGTCACCCTGGATAGAGTGCTGTGGCATCACAGCTCACAGCAACCTCCAATTCCTGGGCTCAAGCGAGTCTCTTGCTTCCGCCTCCCAAGTGGCTGGGACTACAGGCGCCCGCCACAACGCCTGGCCATTCCTTGGTTGCAGTCGTTATTGTTGTTTGGCGGGCCCGGGCTGGACTCGAACCTGCCAGCTCAAGTGTACGTGGCTGGTGCCTTAGCCCATTGAGCCACAGGTGCCGAGCCCCCATTCAGGTTTTACTAGATGTCTCAATACTTACCTTTTGTATTTTGTTTTTAAATCTTTATTTTTCTGAGCAGGAGTTAATAACCAACTCTGCCCTTACTTCATACATTTAAAATACCAATTTATTCCATTAGTGCTTTGGTGAACTGGCTCTTTTTAGAAAGACTGTTTGAGGTACGGATTTTTTTCTGTGTCAAAAAGTCCTTCAAGGGTGGCGCCTGTGGCTCAGTGAGTAGGGCACCGGCCCCATATACTGAAGGTGGCGGTTTCAAACCCGGCCTCGGCCGAACTGCAAAACAAAAAAATAGCCAGGCGTTGTGGCGGGCGCCTGTAGTCCCAGCTACTCGGGAGGCTGAGGCAAGAGAATCGCCTAAGCCCAGGAGTTAGAGGATGCTGCGAGCTGTGTGATGTCATGGCACTCTACCAAGTGCGATAAAGTGAGACTCTGTCTCTACAAAAAAAAAAAAAAAGTCCTTCAAAATAGGATATAAAAAAGAATTCTATGGTATTTCAGGCTTATTGACATGGAATCATGGTGATATGTCCTTAAATATATTAAGTCTTTTTTTTGTTCTTAGTATTAAAAACACTGTGCAATGTTTTATAGTATTAATGGTGTCAAGACCATGTTTAGACCAAAATATAAATGAGGAAAACATAGTAAAATCATGTGAAACTTATATTTACAGATCATATACTGTATGTGTGTTTGTGTGTGTGTGTGTGTGTGTGTGTGTATGTATATATATTATTTAGTTTCCTTTTAACTTCTAAGAGGAGAATGCTTTTAGGGAATAATGTAAAGGAAGAACATTTCCCGAGGAAATTCTTCATTTCATACCTTCACTATTTAAATAGAGTTTATGCCAAGATCTAGATGTATATTCTTTTGTTTCTTTGTCCTATAATATGCCCAAGAAAACAGTAAACTGCCTTTGTATCACAGAGTTTGGGGCATAGTTTTCAGTGTGTCTGAGAAGTGGCATCTTTCTGTCTTTTATCCCTGGTATCCTTGACATAGAGACCTTTTTTGGTGGGATTATAATCTACTAAGAGTCACAGTAAATTATACTGTAAGTTCAGATTATGATCTACTGTGACCCTCAGTACTGTTTATACTCTCTTCAGAAGCTCAGAAATTGGCCTGAGAAGTAGATTCTCACAGCAAGGGCAGGGCGGCCTCAGCACGTGGCACCTGGAATGGCATTTACACTAGGCTTTCCGATGAGCCTGTGCTTTGGCATTCCTTCATTTGAGTCATCCACCTGTGTTCTGCTCACTGGCTGTCAATGCCTGTTATGTGACACTACTGTGCTAGGCACGTACAGGATAATGAGACACAAATCTCTGTGTCAGGGTTATCTGTCTAAAAATGGGAAATGAGTGTGCTGTGTGATCCAAGTAGGTAGGTGTGAAGGATGTGTGTTGTGGGTCCAAATCTGACACAAAGCTTCTTAGAGACGTTGTAGAGTTTGTATTATCTTGAACGCTTAGAGGGTGGGTGAAGAGAAGAAGCTAGGGCAGAAGAGCAGCTGAGTAGTGACGAGTATTTCTTTGAAAAAGTAGGTTGCAGCAGTGACGTCTGCCTCCCCTGGTCTCCAGCATTGATTGGGTTCGTCTCGCTGGTCAGAATAGTTTTCCTCTCCTTATTCCCTACTCCACATGCTTTCTTCATCTCATGACATCTTTCTAGTGAAGCCGAGTTTTCTGTTGACAAAAAAAAAAAAAAAAAAGCAGGTGTTTCTAGAGAAAGAACTGAATTGAGAACTGGACATAGCCCTTGGTAGGTCACTTACCTTTAGGAGACAGTTTCTTCAAATGTGAAGTGAGAATAATTCTCCTCTGGATACCCCACACTACTGATGGGAGAGTCAAGTGAAACAATGCCTGATCAGTTCTGACATTGTTAGATCAGTGCTGTCACATGTGAACCATCTTCCTTTTGTTCTTGTGGGTTTTTATTTTTAATTTGCTTCTGTCTTTAAAATACATTTAGAAGTACAACATGAATTTATAACTGGTACATATAAAACAGGTAAAACTAGGCAAGTATCTGTAGATTCTTTTATCACAACCCTGCAGTATAGCCATATCAGTTATTTTTCTGTTAAAAGAACACAATTGTTTTTTTCACTGTCGTTTCTAAAACTCTCTTGCAGGACTGATTTCCATTTCATCATTTAAAAAATTAATTGTTGGGCGGCACCTGTGGCTCAGTGAGTAGGGCGCTGGCCCCATGTAGCAAAGGTGGCGGGTTCAAACCCAGCCCTGGCCCAAACTGCAAAACAAAAAAATAACCGGGCGTTGTGGCGGGCGCCTGTAGTCCCAGCTCCTCGTGAGGCTGAGGCAAGAGAATCACCTAAGCCCAAGAGCTGGAAGTTGCTGTGAGCTGTGTGATGCCATGGCACTCTACCGAGGGCCATAGAGTGAGACTCTGTCTCTGCAAAAAAAAAAAAAAGAAAAAAAAATTAATTGTTCATGCAATCTCTTAAAAGAATACTTTAGTTTGCTTTCAGTTGAACTAGGAATTATGTACTTATTTTTCAACTTTTGTCTTTGTAGGATCTTTAATGACTTGCTACTATGGGAGCCAACAGCTCCTTCACCAGTGGAGACATTAGAAAATATTTCCTATGGTATTGGGCTTTCAGTAGCCAGTCAACTGATTAATACCTTCAACAAGGATAGTTTTAGTCCATTTAAATCTACAGTTCACTATGGTAATATATTTTTAATTTGTTCTGGATTAAAATGCCTCATTTAGCAATTAATGAAGTAGTAACCATTTCAGTTGTAGATTTAAAAATGTTTCTTTGACTATATTTTTCATTATAACTATGTTTTATAATTTCTTTCAATAATTTATAAGAATATCTCCCAACTTCTATTGGTACATTAAAAATATTATTACATAAATATATTATCTTTAGAATTATAGTGTGCATATTGTTTGAAATTCAGAACTAAAAAAAAACATAGAAATTATAATTTTGTCACATATTTTTAGTAAAAATAAACAGTTTATACATCAGCTATTAGAACCATGTAATTTTGCATTTGTTTCTTATAGATGAGGAGAGTGGATCTGAGGAGGAAACTTTGCAGTATTTTTCTACTGTTGATCCCAACTATCGTTCCCGTAGGAAAAAAAAACTAGACTCTCAGAATAAGAATGCACAGAGTTTTCTCTCAGTTCTTCTGAGTATTAATCATGGATTAATGGCAGTGTACACAGATGTGAAGGTAAGGTTTACAAATCCAAATTGTTTTTTTCAAATGTATTTTATTTGAGATAAATCTACTATGATATACATTAGTGATTGAAATAGTTTGAAGTTGTTTCTGTGACTGATGAAGACCAGTGTTCTGATAGCAACTTTGGGGATTTAGCGTTCATTGCAGGTCAAACTTTGTATGGCCCTGCCTTGGGAAAACAGGTGCTAATTCTGCCCCTGAGGGTGGTAACTGATAATTTATCTACGATAAAGGAGAGTGAAGTACAGGGATTCATTTGGCAGAAGGGGTACCTCAAAGCATTTAAGTTATTTAGTTTTTAGTACCACTATGTTGAATGATTCAAGAATTAGACTACTTTGCTGTGATGTAGGAGATTTTTCTAATCAAGATGGAGCATCCCAAGGGACATTCTTTCCTGCATTTAAATAATGATGTTTGTATTTTTTTTTTTTTTTATTTTTTTTACTAGCAAGATAATGAAGATATATTGGAAAACAAACATGGTGAATTCTGGTTAGAGTTCAGTAGTGGTTCATTATTTTGTGTGACAAAATACGAAGGTTTTGATGACAAGCACTACATATGCCTTCATTCTAGCAGTTTCAATCTATATCACAAAGGTAGGACAAATGTATATTTTGTTCACTTCTCTTGAGACACGCTTAAATTTCTGTTTAATAAAGAAAATCTATTGAGAATGAACTTTGATTTTATAAACTATTTCTGTGGGGCATTCTGATTCCATTGTCAAAATAATGTCTACTGTAAATTAGAAGTCAACTTTATGTTATTTTTTTATAATAGCTTTATTGGGATATAATTCATATACCATACAATTTACTCATTTACAGTGTACATTTCAATGGTTTTTAGCATTTTGAGCTGTGAAACCATCACCGGAGTCAATTTTAAAACATTTTTATTACCCAGGAAGAAACTTCCTATCTTTTAGTTATAACCCTTGACTCCTCCCATAGCCATTAGCAGCCACTAATGTATTTTCTTTTCCTATGGATTTTCATATTCTGGAAGTTTCATATAAAGGAATCATATAACATTTGGTGTTTTGCGATGGACTTCTTTCATTTGACTTGATATTTTCAAGGTTCATCCAAGTTATATCACTTAATTCCTTTTTGCCAAAATATATTCCATTCTATGGATATATCACATCTATGGATCTTTTCATCAGTTGATAGTAATTTTTCTTGTTTATTCTCCCTTATGGAAAATTTTCTTTTGGTTTTAGATGTATTAATAGAACTTGCCGCTTTCTGAGCAGTTACCTGAGTAACCTCGGGAATGGACGTGAAATACTTGTATTTTCTTAATGTTAATGAGATTTCCTTATTTAAATTTAATTTTCCTAGCATTTGGAATCGTAGGGTTTTCCCCCCTTGATTTGTGCCCTGACAACCAAGTAAAGAGGATTGGATTATTGATGCCAAGCTGTTTTTTTGTCATTGTGCTTTCAGGATTATGTTATATTCAGTGGAAGTACATATTTTGAGTTATGGAAGTCCATGAACTAATTTCAAGTAATCATTTTGTTAATATTTTCACCTCAATGTGGATCTAGGCATAGTGGATGGAGTGATTCTTCCTACAGAAGCACGACTGCCCAGTTCCACCCGCCCACATTGGTTGGAACCTACTATTTATTCCTCTGAAGAAGACGGCCTCAGTAGAGTCTCATCAGATGGTGTTGGTGGAGACAGTTTGAATATGCTCTCTGTTGCAGTTAAAATATTGTCTGATAAATCAGAGTCTAACACAAAGGTTTGTGTTTTGTATGTTTATACTATTAATTAATGGTATTACTTGCTATTGATTTGATTACTAAGTAAAAATAATTGCATAAAAAGCCAACTTATTTTCTTTTATTACATTTATTTTCTTGGAAAAACTTTTGGATTAGAGCAGTGGTTCTAAACCTTCCTAATGCCGCGGCCCTTTAATACAGTTCCAGCGGGTCAAGACCCACAGGTTGAGAACCGCTGGATTAGAGGGTTACATGGGTGGTAAACACAGTTCTTTGTGTTGTCATTCTCTTTAGGAATTTCTCATTGCTGTAGGACTGAAGGGTGCCACTTTACAGCATAGAATGCTTCCTTCTGGGATTAGCTGGCATGAACAGGTAAGGGAGGTGTTATGTATGTATCATCTTACTTTAAAATTTATGTTGACATATAATACACATTCTGAAAAGTTGACAAGTCATAAATAAATGTTAAGCTCAGGAAATTATCTTGACGTGAACACTACTGTGCAACTTTCTTCTTAAGTTAAGACATAGAACATTATTATCACCTCAGAATATAGTTGATTTTTTTTATCTTGAAATATGGTCCCTACAGCTTCATTAACAAAATTGTCTTTTATGTCATTAAAGGAAGGAAAAGGTCTTTGTATCAGAGGACCAATAGAGGGCCTGTTGAAGAAAAGCAGTGCATTGTGTTCAATTGCTTTTATAACCAGAAGTTCTTTAAGTGCCTTGATTTGCATATTATTCCCTGGACCAACTATATTTTATCACCATGAGGAGTTATTCAACTGGAATTAATTATGGAGATCCCAATAAAATGCCTTATACCACTGTCATACGTATGATACTGTATACACGTATGATACTGCTATAAGGCATTTTCTTGGGATTTCCATAATTAATTTCCAGTTGAATAACTCCTCATGGTGATAAAATATAGTTGGTTAGTTTTCACAGGAAACTTTGAGTAAGAAGTTAACTTTTCTTTCTTTTTTTTTTTTTTGAGACAGACAGTCTCGCTTTGTCGCCCTGGGCAGAGTGCCTTGGCATCACAGCTCACAGCAACTTTAAACTCTTGAGTTTAAACTATTCTCTTGCCTCAGCCTCCCGAGTAGCTGAGACTACAGGTGCCTGCCACAACGCCAGGCTTTTTGTTGTTGTTGCAGTTGTCGTTGAACATCCATGTCTGGTCTATGAAAATTAGGTCAACTTAAGGAGGTGGTCATTGTAGGGAGGTGGTCAACTATGGAGGTCACTTAAGGAGGTGGTCACTGTAGGGGGGTGGTCAACTATGGAGGAACTCCTGCAATATGCATATTTTGTTACTAATTTCATAAGGTATTATTTTCTAAGGTTTCTGTAGCACTGTAATTGTTGGATGGGCCTCTTCATTTCAAATTCTAATTTTACAAGTGCTTTTTATTGTACATATTTTAAGATGTACAGCATGATGTTTTGTTATACATATGCTAGTGAAATGATTACCACAGTTAAACAAATTAATATTGTCAACCTTTTTTGCTGGGGGGAGGGGAGCAAGTACTTTTTGAAATGATTTCTTCAAAATGGTGATTGTTTTCTTTTAGCATTAAGATGTCCAACATAATAGTTGCTTTTTCTGTGAGGTAATTTCTTTTACTTTGGTATTAAGGATATTGAATCATGAATTTCTTCTAAAGCAGAGCATTTTATTTTTTGTGATTGTAGATTTTATACTTCTTAAATATTGCTGATGAACCTGTTTTGGGTTATAATCCTCCAACTTCATTTACAACTTTTCATGTTCATCTTTGGAGCTGTGCACTTGATTATAGGTAAGTTCACAAAAGGAACAAGATAAAGTTTTATTGATTAAAATATATAGAAAGTTTTGAAAAAAAATATATAACTTAGTAGAGTTAAGTTTAAAATATATATATTTTTTTATTGTTGAGGATTCATTGAGGGTACAAGAAGTTCAAAATATTTTTTAAAGAGAGTTTCTGGTATTGTATCAAACTGATACTCTGTTGTTTTGTTTTTTTATATTAGGCCCCTTTATTTGCCAATCCGATCTCTTCTTACTGTTGAAACATTCAGCGTTTCTAGTAGCGTAGCCTTGGATAAATCTTCTTCTACTCTCAGGTACCTGTGTAAACTTTATTGTGTACACTAAATATAGCTGTTCAAAGCATAATAATTAATGTTTATGTAAATCATTTTATTTATTTGTTTAGAGACAGAGTCTCACTTTGTCGCCCTGGGTAGAGTGCCTTGGCATCACAGCTCACAGCAAGCTCAAACGCTTGGGCTTAAGCGATTCTCTTGCCTCAGACTCCCAAGTAGCTGGGACTAGGTGCCCACTACAATGCCCAGCAATCTTTTTGTTGTAGTTGTCATTGCTGTTTGGCAGGCCCAGGCCAGGTTTGAACCCGCCAGCCCAGTGTATGTAGCTGGTGCCCTAGCCGCTGAACTACAGGCACCAAGCCGTAAACCATTTTATTAGTCTCCATCTTTTGTTAAAATCATCCTTTTATTAATAGCATATCATTTTATCCAAGTGATTCAATTGTTTTTTCTTAGGTGACTTGTCCCATTTATACTTTTATTATTGCAGTTTGTTTTTAAGGAAGAAACTAATTTTTTTTTTTTTTTTTTTTTTTGAGACAGAGCCTCAAGCTGTCACCCTGGATAGAGTGCTGTGGCATCACAGCTCACAGCAACCTCCAATTCCTGGGTTCAAGTGAGTCTCTTGCCTCCGCCTCCCAAGTAGCTGGGACTATAGGCGCCCGCCAGAACGCCTGGCCATTTTTTGGTTGCAGCCATCATCATTGTTGTTTGGCGGGCCCAGGCTGGATTCGAACCCGCCAACTCAGGTGTACGTGGCTGGCACCTTAGCCCGTTGAGCCACAGGCGCCGGGCCGAAACTAATATTTTGTTGTTGTTGTTGTTGTTGTTTTTAAAGAGACAAAGTCTTACTTCATCACCCTCGGTAGAGTGCCGTGGTGCCACACAGCTCACAGCAACCTTCAGCTCCTAGGCTTAGGCGATTCTCTTGCCTCAGCCTCCTGAGTAGCTGGGACTATAGGCACCCTGCTATTTTTTGTTTTTGCAGTTCGGCCGGGGCTGGGCTTGAACCCGCCACCCTTGGTATATGGGGCCGGCGCCCTACTCGGTGAGCCATAGGCGCCACCCTGTTGTTGTTTTTTTGAGACAGAGTCTCAAGCTGTTGACCTGGGTAGAGTGCTGTGGCATCACAGCTCACAGCAACCTCCCACTCCTGGGCTTAGGAGATTCTCTTGCCTCAGCCTCCAGAGTAGCTGGGACTACAGGCACTCACCATGACGCCTGGCTGTTTTTTTTTTTTTTTAATTTTTAATTCATTTATTATTATTATTTTTTGATTAAATCATAGTTGCGTACATAAGTGCAATCAAGTGGTACAGTGTGCTGGTTTCATATACAATCTGAAATGTTTTCATCAAACTGTTTAACATACCCTTCATGGCATTTTCTTAGTTATTGTATGAAGACATTTGTATTCTGCATTTAGTAAGTTTCGCCTGTACCCTTCTAAGAT
>CAUYRH010048162.1:0-55796 GCA_963574655.1 Perodicticus potto | reverse complement strand
TGGAGCTGGAGGAAATCAAGTTGCTCATGTCTGTTAGAGTTTCTCTTATAAATTGAGGTGCATTCTGGTTGGGTGCATAAATATTAATAATTGAAATCTCATCATATTGAGTATTACCCTTAACAAATATGAAGTGTCCATCCTTATCCTTCCTTACTTTTGTTGGTTTAAAGCCTATTGTACCTGCGAATAAGATTGCAACCTATGCTTTTTTCTGCTTTCCATTTGCCTGGAATATGGATAACTATCCCTTTACCCTGAGTCTATATTTCTTTTAAGGTAACATGAGATTGTTGTATGCAGCAGATATCTGACCTGTATTTTTTTTTTTTTTTTTTTTTTTTGCAGCAAGAGAAAAAGGTATTTTATTGCATGGCATTGAGCAAGAAGATTGTACAGCTAACTTTTAAGATCTGAACTTATATTTTTTTTTTTTTTTTTTTTTTTTTTTGAGACAGAGTCTCACTATGTCACCCTCAGGAGAGTGCGGTGGCATCACAGCTCACAGCAACCTCAAACTCTTGGCATAAGTGATTCTCTTTTCTCAGCCTCCCAAGTAGCTGGGACTACAGGCCCCCACCACAACGTCCGGCTATTTTTTGGTTGCAGCTGTCATTGCTGTTTAGCAGGCCCAGGCTGGATGTGAACCCACCAGCTTCATTGTATGTGGCTGGCACCCTACCCACCAAGCCATGGGCAATGCCCAAGACCTGAACTTCTAGAAGGCTTATAAACAAGGGTTTTTAAAGGTAGGGTACATTTTAAGAAAACAGAAGTAAAATTGTAAATCAATACATGAAAGTAATACATTAGTTTGGTCACCAGATGTGGCTCTATCCAGTCTTTTTAGGAAAAAATTTAGAAGGAAGAACTGACCTGCATTTTTGTATCCAATCAGCCAACCTGTGCCTCTTTAGAGGACAATTTAAGCCATTAACATTAATTGAGAATATTGATAAGCCTGGTGGAATTTTGGGTATCGAGTTTCTTGAAAGTCCCATGGATATTTTTAATCCTTTCACCACTGTGCAAGTTAGAATTTAATCAAAAGTTTCTGAGTGAGTTTACTTTTTGGTGGAGGATTATGCTGGTCATTATGGAGGATAGGTCTGAGAATATCCTGGATAGCTGGTTTACTTATGGCAAATTTCTTCAACATGTGAATGTCATTAAAGTATTTAATTTATCCATCATAAATGAAACTCAGTTTAGCTGGATACAGGATCCTAGATTGAAAGTTATTATGTTTTAGGAGATTAAAAGTTGATGACCAGCCTCTTCTAGCTTGAAAGGTTTCAGCAGAAAGATCTGCAGTCATTCTAATATTCTTCCCCTTGTACATTATGGTTTTCTTACATCTGGCTGCTTTCAGAATTTTCTCCTTCATGATAACTTTAGTGAAGTTAATTATAATGTATCAGGGGGTTGTCTTATTCAGGTTGAGTCATGCTGGGGTTCTGAAACTGTCTGCTATCTGAATTTCAGAAACTCTTGGTATGTCTGGAAAGTTCTCTTTCATAATCTCGTGAAGAAGAGCCTCTGCCTTTTCATCGCCTTCGGGATCGCTATAAGGTGAATATTACTTTTCTTTGAATTATCCCAAGTTCTCTGAGAAAATGATCCGTGTTTGCTCTCCATTTCTCTTCCTCTGGAGAGTTTGGGAGCATCCAAAAGCTTTGTCTTCAATGTCAGAAATCCTTTATTCTGCTTTCTCCATTCTGTTACTGAGGGATTCCATTGTGTTTCTCAGATCTTTGAGGGCTGCAAATTCTTTTCTCAATGTGTCAAAATATTTGGTGATTTTGTCTTTGAATTTGTTGAATTCTTGAGACAACTTTTGAAATGCTCCTTGAATTTCTAATTCCAACTTTTCCTCTATTTTATTGATCTTATTTGTAATCCAAATTCTGAATTCGGTTTCTGACATATCAGCCATCTGTTTATGAATGGGATCTTCAGTTGTGTCCACCAAATTGTTGTTTGGGGGGGTTGATCTACTCTGGTTGTTCATGTTACTGGAGCTTTTCTGCTGTTCCTGCCCCATGATTATTTTACACCATTTTGGATAGTTGAGCAGATAAGGAGAGGTTGGGTTGGGGGCTTAGGACTAGTGATTGGCCAATCCTTTGCCCCAAAGCTGGGACTGGTGCCTGTACTTTTTCCCCTATAGCTTTGCCAAGGACCTGTACAGTGCTATGGCCTGAGAAACTGGGGACCATTTTGGTGTGGTGGGGCTAAGCCACTCTGTCTTATTTTCAGCTGGTCTCTGTCTTACCCAAGTGAATCAGTTACTCTGGGTTGAAGTCTGTTCTGTGGAGATATACCAGCAATTAAGTCACCCCGCCACCACAGGCAACAATTGGAAAAAAAAAAATCAAACCTTCCCACAACCACACACCCAGGGTACCACTTTGGATAGTCCTCAGGTTATTGGCCCAGTTCAAGAGGTCCAAATCAATTATCCCAGTTAGCACCGGTCTCAGGTGGGGGAGTTTAAAAGGTCTCTGGAAACTATATAGTAGGGGTCTTCTGGTCACTGAAGTATGACTTGCTTCGGTGCTCCATGAGGTCAGAAGGACCCACCCAGCAAATAAATTAGTCTGGGAAGGTTGACGTCTCCTTCCCCACGTTGCAGCTCTGAAATACCCAGTCACTGGTAACCCCACAGGGCTGTGACCCAGTTCCCTCCAATGAGCAGATGCTCCAGGGGTTTGCACCTGCCTGAGTCACAGGGAGATCTATATCATAATGTTTATTGCAGCCCATTTCATCATTGCTAAGTCATGGAAGAAGCCCAAGTTTCCATTGACCCAGGAATTGATTAATAAATGGTGGTATATGTACACCAAGGAATATTATGCAGCCTTAAAAAAGATAGAGACTTTATCTCTTTCACGTTTACATGGATGGAGCTTTTCTTCTTAGCAAAGTATCTCAAGAATGGAAGAAAAAGTATCCAATGTACTCAGCCCTACTATGAAAATAATTTATAGCTTTCATATCAAGGCTATAACCCAATTACAGCACAATAAAATGGGGAAAGGGGTAAGGGAGGGGACTGGAGGGGAGAGGATGGGTGGCAGGAGGATAATTTGTGGGACCACACCTATGGTGCCTCTTAGAAGGTACAGGTGAGACTTACTAAATGCAGAATATAAATGTCCTAACACAGTAACTAAGAAAATACCATGAAGGCTATGTTAAACAGTTTGATGAAAATATTTTGGATTGTATATGAAACCAGCACATTTTACTCCATGATTGCATTAATGTACACAGTTATGCTTTAATAAAAAAAAAAAAAAAGTTCTTTTACTCTGGATACAGAGAGAGCATGTCTGGAACTAGGGTCTTAGGATATTCCTTGTGTGAATGTCAGGAAATCCTTTCTAGGTCTGTGACTTCCTTCAGGGGGGAAATCAGGGTCAGGTGGGAGGGACCTCTGTGTTTCTGCTGTATTCTCAAATGCCAAGGCACCATATTTGGGGTACTGAGTTGTGAACCCTTTCAGTACATGCTGCCACTCTATAGGCAGTGAAAGAAAGTCATGCCAACCTGTGCACTGGCTACTGACTATTTGACAGAGGTGTGATCCACAGTATTTTTGTTCACATTCCAACACTCAAAGAAAGACATATGGCTAGACACGGGGCCACTGAGAAGGGAAATGCAATTATTCCCCAGGAATGTGAAGTAAGAATTTGCACACAAAATTTAATTAAAGCTAACCCTCTGGTACAACATGTTCATTTTGCTCTCCTTTACATATGAAAAGTATACTCCTTCCTACTTCCCTTCTTCCACTCCCCAAGAGAAACCCTGATCACTCAGAGCTCTTGGCTCTACATCTGGAAGTTATGACAGTCTACACATAGGTTCTTTTATTCTAGGGAGCCAACAGATAAAATTATCGAGTTGTTTTCTTCCTAGCTATATCCCTTTTACAGCATTCACTCTGACACACTTAGTATACATACATAGATGAAGGTCATTACAATTGCAATAAACATTAAGAATGAGGAAAAATGGAATTTGCATAGTATTCATTGGCACCTAACAATTCTGAAACCCTGCCAGGCAGATATTTTGAGGGATCCCTTCTTTAACATATTACTAGAAACATTGTCTATGTTAACAAAAAAAGCCCCAATTCTTCAGGTATTGGTAAAATCAGTAAGGGGACTTTACTCAAGATATTGGAATAGGTGTCAAGGGTATTGTAATAGGGGAGGGTGACAGGGCTCAACTTTGAACACAGCAAAGATAGCAACTGACTAGTGAAGAGCAGAATGAGGGGGTCAGTGGATGAACAGTTATTAAGAGGAGACATCAGGGTAGAGGGATTCTCGCTAAACCAGCTTAGCTGGATTCTTGCTGAAGGTAGGCCAAAGACTTAGACATCGAAGGTTGGAAATGAGAAACTTAGTTATGGAAAATGATCAGTTATGAGGGGTGAGGGTTCTTTATAAAGTGACTACACAATTCTTAAGACTGAGCTATGCAGACCAGGCAAGGACAGGGGGACAAACTCAGGACCTTGCCCAGAAGAAGGCTCATATTAACTTGGCTAAACTTTCTTCAAGGAGAGAGTTTTTGTCACCAAGTCAACATTAATTATAAGTAAATGTTTTAATTGTGCAAAGACTAATACTGTAGAATAAATGTTACAACAGAAGTCAAAGCCTCATATTTTTTTCCTGAACTTGTATCTAAGTGAATTGATAAATTACATACGTGAACTGACCTAGAAGATATGAAATTCTATCTGGGCCTTTCAGTACCCTGCTTTTCAGAAAAGTTTCTTTACCAGGATTTTTTTTTTTTAAAAAAACCTTGATACTAGCTACTTTGATTTTCAATCCTGGCACCTGCCACTCTGCCTAAATGACTGTTTTGTATTCTTCCTTCCTCCATGGAACACCAGAAGCTGCTGTCAGGGACTTCCTCCCCAGAGGGAACTTGAAGCTCTTTATTTAATCTTTCCTGTCTTGTAGTCAATACATAGATGTGCCATTAGCCTATATTCGTGCTTACTTTGAAGACTCTTTTCATTCAGCTCACACCATTGTTTTGGACATCTCCATTTTCACTGGCTTCCTTTTTAATTTTTTTTTTTTTTGCATGTAAAAAGTACATTATTTTGTTTTCCTGGTCCTAATTGAAGGTATTCGTCTTGCAATTTCATTTTCTGAGTCTCTTTATTTTTTCTGCATGTTTCTAGTCGGGTGTATGGGCAGATGCTTCTGGCTGATTTGCTGCAGATGGTATTCTGTGGGGATTTAGAAATGTGGCTACAAAGGCTTATCTCTGTTTTCATTAGGTGTCTTTGAATTGGAAAATCACCCTTGATCTCATAGGAAATCTGAGACACTAGTTGCTTAAATCCCAGGGAGAACTTGAAAGCATGCCTGTTGTAGCACACACCACATGCTCTTGAAAAGGGCAGCAGTCCTTCAGGTGTTCTGCTATTTCTAAAGTTTTCTAAACTTTCCTTTCCCTCTTTATTCATGCATTTTAATGTTCATGTAGAACATTCATCTACATGAACATTAAAATCCCGAAAACAGAAATGACTTTCCAACTATCGTATTCCATAGCCGTGAAAGTCATGAGTATTTCCTGGAATTATTTTTCGGTTAAGCTGTCAAATATCTTTACAAGACATCAGGTGTCCTGCATCAGCTTCCTCAGCTGCATGTGGGTCTGCTCAGTATATCTAAGGATCTAGGCAATTACATTGACACAGTTGCATTGGGAATCGAGGAAACCACTGTGGATATTTGAAATCTATATTTGAAATATTTATCAAAATCTCTTTTGTTTTCACTTAGGCTATACACAAAAATAGAATCTGCCAAGAGAAACTAGAGGCAGAGAGATGAAACGAGGCACCAGAAGTCAATCATAGCATTTTCTTTTTCTTTTAATGATCTAAGCACATGAATTTGAGAGTAGCTTGGGTCTAAAAGCAGCAACCAAGGTCCCATTTCATTTTATTACACCTTCATTCCCAGCTCACCTTGCTCTTCTCCTCCCTCACTCTTACCAGCAATGAGAAGGTTTTTAAAAAGTCAAAAGCAATTTCATTTTAAGGAGATGTTGATGTTACTGGCTTGAGACAAAAGACATGGATTATTTTCTTGGATGAGGCAATATGAGGAGACAGGTATTTTAGAAATCTCAGATTCATTCTGCCTAACTAGTATTGCCTTTGAGACTTGACCACGTGTTACATATGAATAATCTCCTTTTTTTCTGTCTGGTACTTTCAAAGCCCAAGTTGCATAAGAATGGAGGGTTATGAAGCTACCTCTATTAAATAGAAAGTGTAAAGTTTTTTTTTTAATTGCTCTTTAGGCACAGATTATTAATGTTGTAATGACACTAAGGAACGTTAAATGCAAATTTACAAAGCTCTAAAGAGGTTTATTAAGATAAGCATCATTTTATTGAGTCGATTCAGTTGCTATTTTAATGAAATCTGGCTAAATAAATCACAGTGGAAGCTACCACAGATGTTGTGTCATGTAGTCTGGGGAATATACAACTAAACTGGGATAGTGAGGAGAGAAGCCTGTAAGGGAAGCAGAAGGTTGGGAGAGGTGAAGGGCAGAGTTGCTGTTAGATCTCAGAACAATTCCCTTCATTTCATTTGCTATCACTGCAACCGAGTGTCACATAAACCAATTATCTGTCTTTTGATACTAACCAGCATCTCTTTTCTTTCTAAGTAGATGAAAAACATTTCTTATGTCTGCTAAATAAGCCAATCCATATTTCCTTATGTTTGAGTGTGTATGTATGTGTACATTTGAAATTTAAGAGAGGAAGAAAGAAAAGAAGAAAAAAGGGAAGAAAGGAAGAAAAGAAAGGAATTAAAACAGAGAAAATAACAGGAAGGCAAAAGGGTAAGATAAAGGGAAGAAAGGAGAAAAGGAAGGAAAGAGCAGGAGGGAAGAAGGAAATGTTAATTATTAATAAAAGCAGCTTTGTAAACATTGATGAACTAGACAAGAGCCTTAGGGTAGGTTCTAGTCTGAGAGTGTGAAATTGACTTAGCATGTGACCTTGGAAAAACCATGTAGGCTTCTGGATACCAGCTTTTTCATCTTTCATTTGAGATGGTTAGTTCACAGGTGTTTCAACATGTGTACTAAGCATTTTGCAAGGAACAAATCTGCATTGATTGGTTCTGATCCCACAAATTGAGCAAAGGTCAGCATCCCCAGCTTATGCCTACCAGATGCAAGAAATGCCTCAGGGATTAAGATGATTAAAAACTCTACCATCTTCCTAGTATTGTATAAAACCCAGAATGCAAGCTCTGGGAAATTCCTAATACAATCAGAAATTATTAAATTTAGAGAGATATTTGTCACAGCCCCTATGGCCCTAGTCTCAGTCACCACAGAAGGAACCAGGCGAGACGCGGATTAGAAATACAAGCTTGTAGGAGGCGGGCTAACCTTGATTGCAGGGTAGTGCTGAGCAACCGCCGCAGTAGCCTTTTATTGAGACAGCACAAGACAGGTGAGGGGAGTATTAGACAATGACTAGGTGCTCAAGGATCACCATGGACTGGATTCTTTCTCTGCAAGGAGCACCTGCGGACGAATTGGCCGAGGGCCCGCTCCACAGCTGCAAATCATCTTGAACAGAAGTCATCTGGCTCTTGGCATCCTCTACAGATATTTAAGATTACTGGTCCAATAATTTTAAGTACAGAGATAATTCTCTTTTGTGATAAATGATAATATAGTATTAGCAAGATTACTCATGTTAGAAATTCATTGGTGAATGAATGGCAAAGCAAATAAATAGGTAAACATTAAGTATATTACATGTCAAATAATTTTATATACTTTGATATTCATAGTAATAATGTGAAGCATTATAATTTTCTAAATTTTCAGATACAAAAATAAAGTGAAGAGAATAGTATTGATCTGTTCCAAGAATGAAACATGATTCCTAACTTTAAAGGCAGTATTTTTCCCAATGTTCCCTGAGCAGGTATAGATGATAGGATCAGATATGTAGGCAAAGTACCTATGATATCCATCGCCACTAGTAATAGCCATTAATTATCTTATGTTTTAGTAATAGCCATCAATTATCTTATCTTTTAATAATAGCTATCAATTATCATATCTTAAAATGATAAGATGTCATTTTGTGTAATACAGATGAGGGTATAATATTGTATTAGATTACTAGGTAAATATTGTCAAATTGCTCCTTAGAGTTAGTAATTATGTCCATTTCTATTTCCCTAGTCTATTTCCCTACCCACCCACCCCCAAACTACTCAGTACATTATCAAACTGTTTTGGTGTTTGCATGTAAAAGATAAAAAAAAAGATTTTCCTTGAAACCTATTTTTGAAATTTTACATATGTTTAAGAGACATTTGAATTTTCTTTTCTATGAACTATGAATTCACATATTTTATCTATATTCTGTTAAGATTTTGTTTTTATTGATATAGAGATGTACTTTATATGTTAAATAGACGTTAAGTCTTTTTATGATATTAGGGGCATATATTTTTCCTTGTGCATTTTATACCTTTATGATTAGAGGATTTGCAGCTTTCATTTTGCTTTACATTTTAAAAGCATTCCATACTCTGATGTTTTAATAGAGATTTCTCATGCTTTCTCTTGATAGTTTAAAAATTTCTTTGAATATAATTTGTTAATCTGAAATTATTTTGATACAAAATTAAAAGGCAACATGATATATTTTTCCAAATGACTTTCTAAGTTATGTAACACCATTGAATCAATAGTTTATGGTTTCCTCACTTATTTGAAGTGAATAGGTTACCATTGTTTACAATGACCTTTTCCTTACAGTCCCCTGAGCTTTCATGTTTTAAATCACCAATGCATGTCTGCAATACCTCTACTTACAACCATCAACATCCATTCACAAATAAGCCATAATGTCCATCTTAACATTCATTTGAGTCTAATAAAGCAGTTCATATTTCTCTCTAAAAATTTGTACTTAGGAGCTATATTTACTGTTTTCATTACTCACCTAACTCCCCAATTAAAACAAGTTTACAAATTTGTTATATACTGTTTTGTAAGGTTAAAATAAGGAGGTGACCAAAGTATGTCTCATGAACCACACAGTTTATTGCCACACAAAGAGAATTATTTCTTAGCCAATAGTAGGAACAAATCTCTCATGGAATATGCTGAATAGACAAGATACATTAACCACATAGTGATTGAGTTTGAACATTATTAAAGTCTAATTGCTCCATTAGGATAGAAGGAGGCTTCCATGAAAAATAAAGTCTAATTAAAGTTTGAGGTGAAACTTTTTCAGAAACATTGAGAGACAAGGCATACAACCTACCAGAGATTTCATGATGAATCTAAGATTAGCTTGAAAGCTAACAGGTTGTGGGACTCAGCCTGAGCCCTTTGCCTTTGGAGAAGTAGATGACAGAGTGTCACCGGGCAAGGCCTAAGCTCTCAAACTAGGTTTGTACGCATTTTTAAATGCAGGAGTTGAGGTCAGTAACTCACATGTTAGATTTGATAAGGTCTGATACCACATTCTCAAGGGAAAGGGGTTTTCACTCCAAATTCTCACATTTGGGTCTGATAAGCTTCACATTCTCTAGGAAAAGGAAAGTGCACTCCAAGTTCTTGTCACCAGAAAGCATGTCACTCATGTAGAAAACGGTGAAAGTTTTGGAATCATTTCAAAGATATCTAACACTCATTAAGACAAGGTTGGTTTGGGACGCATCACCCATTCCTGTTTCCACAAATCAAGTACAGCTACCTATACTTAACCAAAAGCCAACACAAAACTTAGCTCAACAAAATTTTTGAAGTAATAAGGTCATTTGATACATAAATATATGTCGTTCCCTTTGGGTTAAGTGAAGACAGTTGAAAACACCTAAGCTTCTGACCTGGGATAAAATTCTGGTTCTGCAACTCAGTTTTGTGAATTTTGGCAAATAGTTTAATATTTTTGAGTTCTTATTTTCTCACTGGCAAACAGAGATAACACAAACTTTATAGAATACTTTGGAGATTAAAGTTAATATATTAATATTATACGGTATAAAATATTTTTGTCATTTATTATGAAAAAGTGGTATGTGACATGTTTATGTTGCAAAATGAAGTTGAGCATATAAGATCTGTGGTAAGAAAAGAAAATTCCAAATGTTATTCCTTATAGCAATTTACAGATAACATTTGATTTCTACATTTCAAATTGTTCCAATGTGTTTACAAGCACATATATGAGTTTAGACAATTAAATTCTCAAACTCATCCTAGAAAAAGTGCTATATACCTCATTGCTGAATATCACAAAAATCACCTTCAAGGTACTCCCCATGGAAAACTATTCACTGACACCAGTCCTAGTCCACCCTTCAAACCAATTTTGGAACTCTTTTTTATGGAATGCCTATCAGAACTGTTGTCACAAGAGGTTGGCAATTCAGTTCCTCAACTCTCCCTAGAGAAAGTGCTTTGAAGGGTAAACTAGGTGCTGACACGGTGCATAGCTTCCCAAGGGGAATACTTTAAGGCAACCATAGTGATATTCAGCAATGTGCCATGTAGCACTTTTTCTAGGATATGTTCATGAACTTACTTATCCAATCTTCGTATATGTCATTTTGCAAAAAAGTGAGATTTTCACCAAATATTATTATGCCACTTTCTAATTTTATTTAACAACACACACACTCCTATCTCCATATAAGTATAGCTATTTTTTAATTTTAGCTGCAAGATCATTGCATTTCTCTCTCATTCCTACAGCAGGTCATTGGTTCTGCTAGATTACAAGTCATTACATTAAGGCTTATGCTGAAGGTAAAGTGAGTTTTACGTCTTTCTGGGGGTTTTTGTTCTTTATGTTTATTTTAGTATAGTTCTTAAAACCCAGCAGAGAAATTTTAAGTGAGAGATTTCCTAATTTCTCTAGTTTTAATGGTTATCATGGTGAGGTAAATGCCAAAGGTTTAGAGTCAGAGTGGGACCCAGCTCTGATGATGGTGACTAATGTGACCTTGGATGGGTTTCTTCAACCATGAAATGAAGATAATAGTGCTTACCTGGATAAAGTGGTTTTAAGGATACTTTTAGAACTGTACAGTAGATGCAAAATAAATGTCAATAATATATGTTTGCCTTTTCTACTTATTACTCCTAGAAACTATGCATGTTTTCTTAATACTGACAGAAAATAGGCTAATATTAATGGCCCATTCTTGGCTTGTTGTTAATTTGTTGCTTAGTTTTTATAGAAGTTTTATTATAATGGTATGCCCATTATTAAAGATAAATTTGAGTAAGTTTAAAAAGTATCTTAGTCTATTTGGCCTGCTTAAAAAAATTACCATGACTCTGAGATCATGTAGCCAGCAGATGTAGTTTTAAAGTTGGTGTCCACATCACCACATTGAAAAATAAATTCCCTGATGCAGGCAGTCTTCTCAGTTTCTAATCTATACAATTTTGTTGTACAGATATGTTCTTGTTGTATTCTCACATGGTAGAGAGCAGAGCAATTGAAGTAAGCTTTCTGTTGTCTCTCCTTATAAGGGCACTAATCCTATTGTGAGGGATCCATCCTTATGACCTCATTGTCTCCCTAAGACTCCACTTATTACTGCTATCATATTGGGAATTAGGATTTCAACATATGAATTTTGAGGGGATACAAACATTCAGCACAGAGCAGAAAGGGAACAGTTGAAGTTGTATATATATACCCAAAAGACTATTTTGTTTTTCTAATGGTATTTGTCATGGTGGTGATATAGGCACTGAAGACGGAAGCATACTTTTTTGTTGCTATTAAAGTAAATTTAGAGAAATGAGGTTATAGTTGCTGTATTTTAGATGTTTGGATGAGAGGGATTTTCTGATAGCAAAATATATGCAGCACCTGGAATGAAAAGCCTCTCACAGAAGGGTTGACCTGCATCAGGGAATTTATTTTTCAATCTGGTGATGTGGATACCAACTTTAAAATGAATTTTCTTTTTTCTGGAAGGTTTACAGTTTTCTTTTTTAAATCTTATTTTGTTTATTAATTAATTCTTTTGTTGACTCAGATTTTTTACTTAGGCTTGCTCAGAAGTGAGATTTAGGGAAGCAAATATTCTTTCTGTATCTTATTGCCTTTAGACTGAATCAATATCTTCAAAACACTTACACACTGCTTCAGCATCTATTTGTTAACGGTTACTACATGAACGTCATCATATCATAACAAGCACCTTAACATCTACTTCACTAGCCAGTACCTTATCTTATGTAAGTGTTACAGCAAAGAAAACCTGAGACATAAGAAGAACAATAACTTATGTTATACAGTTTATGGAGGGTGAAATCAACTAGATATATCTAACTCTGGAGTTTGTATTTTAAACACCAACTTATAAGGCCTAATTATAATAATGATTGTATGTGTTTGTATATATTTATACACACATATATACATATACACACATACATACATAAACATGCACATATATGTCATCTTAGTGCACATCTTAGTGTCAGCAGGTGTCTTAATGTTTCTTAAAACTGTTGGACAGAGAAGTGAGGATCTCTGGCCTGTCCTGGATGACAAAGGATGGACATACCAACTGGGGCCATCACACCTTAGTCTTTCCCTGAGCAACTGCCCACTCTTGGGGAGGAGAGAGCACTGTACCAATCAACCAGTCAGGACTTAGGGTGCCAACTGCAAAACAATGCAGACAATTCCGGAGCCCACAGGCCAAGCAGCATAGGTACAATAGAAGGTCACTTCAATCATCCTTTAGGCTAATTATCATGTCATTAGCTTAAATCTACACTGGGGTTCATCCTCCCAAGTCGGCTTTCCGAAAGGCTCATGGGAGGTTCACATGCGCAATAGAACTCAGTGGCTTCAAAGTGACCTCTGAACTTTAAGGTGAGCCCACTCCAGACAGCATAAAATAGGACCCTGGATCATAACGAAGGCCTTTTCTGTGGAGACCAAAGGGCCCATTCATTGTCTGTGGAGAACGTATCTTTCTCTGTAAGTCTATCTTTCTCTTCCTCAGTAAACTTTGTTTCATACTTGCATTACTTTGGGATATCTGATCATTTTCTGCCAAGCGCACACCAAGGACCGAGAACACAGACAACTACCTGAACCGCAACAAAGCTAATTTGCAACAGACAATTCCCAACCTCTGATTGGAACAGAGTGACGGATTAAATTTTAGTTTTTGGATCCTTCAAGAAATGTGGCCACTGAAAGAACTGGCTGTTATTTCAGAAAGCTTGCCATGCTCTTCTTTGGAGTACTGGGTTCTCATGACCTCTCTTAACTTGAACAGCCGGTACAGAAAGGTTAGGCATGAGAATAGAGAAAGAGGAACTTTGTGTGTCTATCAAATGTATGTAAAAATGTAATCCTTTTGCAAACAAAATACAATCCTTTTATCAATTTTGTACAGAATTCATTAAACTTCCTACAATTCAACTACTGCAAATTTGGTTTGGATATTTATTTTCTTCTCCTTTATATGTGTGACATGTAAACAGCCCACCATGACAGCAACAACTGGATAAAAGAATCAAGCCATGTAATTGAATAATCATAAGCTTCGGTATATGACGTGCTGTTTCAAAGAAGTTTCTAACTTCTTGTGTTTGATGCAAATGGTTACATGTTGTGTCAGTTTTTACTATTTATTCTGTGGAAATGCCTTTCAACTCTGTCGTATAAGTGTATTCTTCTTTATTACTCATGCTCAATCCTGTAGAACTGCATCCTCTTTTCCCCAAAGTTATGAGGAACTCTTATACATGGATTCATTTGAAATGATATGATCTCGCTACACTTTTTTTTTTGTTTTTAATCATTAAAGAGGCAGAAAAGACAATACAATTCTAAATACATTTGCTATATATTTTAGATAATCCCCTATTTTTTTTACTCAGCTCTTTCTCTCAATCTCTACACAGCTATTTGCAGCTTTCTTAATTCTTTTTAAATATGGGACCCTTTCTTCTCCCACATTTTTCTTATCAGTTGAGTTCATCTACTTCTTAGGGGAAAAAGTCATGAAATAGAAACCATCTAAAGAGAACTCCTTCAGTCTCCCATCCCCAAAGTTACAAATTTATGTGGACCTTCACTTGGTCTTTCTTTCTTATTTTCTATAAATATAATATTTTCCCCTTGAACTGCAGATAGTTCATTTTTCTATATTTGCTCTCCATGCCTCATCTCCCATGTTTTCAAGAGAAAAATCTGTTCCTATCCTATCCTAATTAGAATCCTTTGCTGGTGTTCCTCTGATCTTGCTATAAACATCCTCATACGGGGCTTCTAAAATTGTTGATGCTCCAGCTTGCTTGCCTTGCCTGCCTCCCTGGTCACTGTGACTCTCATACATTATTCTCCATACTTATTATATTTCTTTTAGTCTGTCGAATGCAGATTTCCCCTCTCTTCTTACTTTTCTCTATTCATGCTACCTGAGCATTTTGTTCTGGCTCATTATGTAAATATGTAATATTACATACATATGTAATATTTATACCTTCTCTTTACCCTTTTAATTTAGGTAATGTGATTCCCCCATTGTCATCTTATATTCCTTTTGTAATACCCCTTCTCTTTACTCTTTTAATTTAGGTAATGTGATTCCCTCATCAGTATCTTATATCCCTTTTGTAATACTTCCTATTGCAATTGCTTGCTTAATTATTTCTATCACTCTTACTTGCAAAGCTGGTACTATGTAACAGAAACATAATGCAAGCCATAGATGGGAGCCACATATTTCATTTAAAATTTTATAGTAGCAAAAATTTAGTTAGCCACATATTTAATTTTAAAATTTTCATTTTTAAAAATGAAAATAGATGAAATCTAATAATTCTATTATTTAATATTTAGGCTCAAATAAAGCTTTTAATTATGTATTATATGTTTTTTCATACTATCTTTTAGAAATTAAATGTATTGGGCATTTTCTGCATGTCTCAATTTGGAATAGCCATATTTTAAGAGCTTAGTAGCCACATGTGGGTACTACCTAGCACATTGGATACTACAGCTTTAAGCTCTATAAATAAATTCTCCTTACTTACCAAGTTTAGCCTTTTACTTCAAATTTCAGTGGAGCATGTGTTATTTAGCCCTCAATACATTTGGGTGCTTAAGTCTTTCATTTTATCCCAAAGTTATATGTTAAGTAAAGTTTCATTGATGAATTATGATTAAAAGAACAGATTTACGTCACAAAGCTGAATATCAACTAATATTGATTATTAGTTATTACAGTTCTTAAAAAATCCTTTCCCCATCCTCTTATCAGAACTGCCTTACAAATCCCCTCTGTACAAGTTACAGTTCTCTGTTCTAGAGTTGACTCTTTTTGATCTGCTCTGGTCTCTTTTTCCAACCTTTCTTATCCTCAAGTGCTTATTACTATCTTATTCAGAGTAGTCTAGCTGAACCTTTATTTCAATGTTATTTCCAGACTCTATACTTGGGGCTCTTGTTCTATATCAGAAGGTTAAAGGCATTTTCTTGAACAAAGACTTGTCTTTCTAAAATGGGCTCTTGGACCATTTTAAACTACTTCATATTGACTTTGCTATTCTTGAAGTCACAGATAAAGCTTCTCAATTTTTACTCTTGGAATTTTCCACTGCTTCCAGTAAACATTTCTTAAATAAAAATGTATGTGAATATAACAAAGTCATAATTTATAGTATTAAATAGCACTTTTTCATCATGGATATTAATTAGATGTATTTAAGTATCATAAATTAGTATAGAATTAATTTGTTCTTATTTTCTAAAATTAAAAAATCCAAAGTTGTTCAAATACTTTTACAAATTTAAAAACTCCAAGTATTTTAATTTATACTATTAATATTGGTCAAATACACAATGGATGAGATGTTCATGATAATGTGTTTCCCTGACAACATTAAATTTTACAAGTGCATTAATCTGATACTAATGTTTTATAATCACATTTTGTCAAAAAAGCTATAATTCTATGGATGGTGTTCAGATATCTTTGGTAATATTTTGATAGTAATGATAATACGATAATACTGTATTATTCTTCCTCTCTCTGGTTTCTCGGTTGGGGGAATCAGAATGACTTCACAGACCATAGGCAAGTAGAAGCTATACAGCAATAGTTTATAGGAGAGACAAGAAATAGAGGATAGATAGAAAAGTTTCCAGTACAATGGAAGGGGTCCCAAACAGTTGCCATGGGAGCTTGGCTGTTTGAAACATTTATGCCTTGTCTGCCTGCCCAAATTTGAATGGCAAGCACTGATTGGGTCCTTCAAACCTAGCTGGCTTACACTGATTGGTTTCATTAAACCTTAACCAATTGGCCTCTGTTGATTGGACCTTTATTTGCTCCAGAGGGCTTTTCTCACCATATCCCTGAGGTGGGGGGGGTCCTTCTCCCTGATATGTCCCACCCAGCAACAGCTAGGGAACCAAAGGCTGGTAGGTTACATGGGCACTCTGTAGTGGGATGACCGTGCCCAACACCCTCTCCCCACCACCCCCCACACTCACACCTTCTTCCCTGGGCCCCATTTTCCTTCTCCCTGTCTCCTATCAGTAATAATAATGCATCATAATGATAAGGCAAACTTCCACTGTAAGTATTATTTTAGGTGACCATAATACTAACTTGTGATATAGTGATTATTTTCACTTTTCCAAAGTAGTAGAATTAGCAGCTACGGCCTATTGTAATGTAAATATAAAATAAAGTGACTTCTGGTTCAGTTAAGATAGCACAGACTTGTTTCTCTCTTATCCTCCCAACTCAGTACAACTATTATTATAAACATTGGAAAAACTACAAAGACAGCAGAAAGAGAACTCTGTAAGACAGACAGAGGTTAGCAATCCCAGGACTGGAGAACAATACATGGGCCAGGGATTTTTTTTTTTTTTTTTTTTTTTTTTGAGTCTCACCCAACAAAACAAAACAAGTCACTCTCTGTTTCCCAATTTCCAATTTGGCAACAGAAGGAGACTCACGTAGGCTCATTTCTCTGCCAGATGGCACAATTCCTCCAATAATACCAATACCAGCAAGGGAGATTTATAGTGACCCCAGCTGGTGACAAAACCAACCAAAGCAAATGACAAGTAATGAGATTGCTCACCAACAACTCCCCCTTCCACACACACACATACTCTCTAAGGAGTACCTGGGGGGCCTGGAGAGTGGGATTTGGCCACTACTGGCAGCAGGCTGGTCCAGACAGCCTTTTTGTCACAATGGATCCCAGACTCCTTCCCTTACTAAGAGACACCCAACAAGGAATATTCTGCCACAACAGAAATTCTTATCCGGTGGGACCTGATACTCCTCTTTCCCACTCAGAAACGCCAGACTGGGAGTGGGGGGAGGGCTGTACCAACAGGGGCAAACCCGCCACAATACACAGCCCTGCTGAGAAAGGCTCTTTTTCCTAAGGGGTGTGGACTCCCTTGCCCAAGGTGTGCACCTGGGGAAGACGTTTCTGACTATTCAGCAGCACTTGTAGGGACTGATGAGACCCCAGTGGCACCATGTGGCACCAGAGAAATAAACCAAAATAACACCAGAAAAACTCCAAAAATTAAGTTGCCACTGAAGCCAGCATGGAAACTCTACAAATTGTCATTGGTCATTCTGTAGAGACTTTATATTGAATTACCATAAGTGATATTTAGATTTATTCATTTTGGAGTTGTTACCCTTTAAACTGTTAAAAAGTAGTTTTCTGATTTTCCAAAAGGGGTTCAGAAATTACCCTGCCCCTCTCAGCTAATCCGTATCCCTGAGCTGGCTTCTCTGCACAGAAGAGCCATTTGCTGCCACTGCAGAATCAGAGGGTCGTCTTCACAGCAGGAGCTGAGAGCAGGGACACCGTAGGTACTTCACGATCCTGCAAGAGTAGTACCTCATACCTAGACGGGGAGATGGTTCTTTCCTCAGAGCCCCTCCAGCATCCTCTTCTGATAAAGCTTAAAGTTGTGCCAGCAGGCTAGGAAAAAATATTCAGTGGGTCCAGCTCCATTCTCGAAGCAGGCAATGAAAGGCAGATTTGTACATGACAGGTAATAAATTGATAACTTGCCGAGAGAGTGTTGATGCAGAGGCCTAAGGCATGTAAAACAAGATACATCTGAGGACATAGTCAAGGGTTAGTAAATGTTATTTTCCAATGTAATTCAGATACGAATACCATACCTTACAGAGGGAGGGAGTTGACATATTGAAGTGTAGATAAGCAGGATTCTGAGGTACAGTCTTCATTAGCAGGTCTTGTGGGGCCTGAAGTCCATTACAAGATAAAAAAACTGAAGTTAACGATCCCTAAAGTCTCTCTGTAGATACGATCTCTGATACTTCGATTCATGCAAATGAGTCCTTGAGTGAATATAAATAATATGCATTATCTTTTTAAGAAAAGTATTTCTAGTATGTAAGGCTTGACAAAAATATTACTTTATTAGATAATAGTTTATGAAAACAAGCTGAAATTAGTAACTTGTGTGTGTTAATATTTTTTAAGATACTTACAATAAGCTTGAGTTTGGTGCAAGTATTTTCCCACCATCTATAAACTACGAGGACAGTCTCGATGCATCTACTATTGCAGGTCCAAGCATTGGCTCACAATAGCTGTAGTTAATTCAAAGACGTAGTCATTGTGGGGACAAGTGACATTCAGAGCTAATTCATTTTACCCCTCTGATTCCATGGTTTTCAGATAACGGAATTTGCCAGTTCCAGCTACTGTGAACACTATAATTAGTCTTCAATATTGCCATCGGTTTGCGAGTTTATACTTACTGATACAATTTTATGTGCATATTTGATTAGCAAGATGCTAATGAATCTTAACAGTTTTTTAAAAGTTTTTTTTCCTAAAATGTCTCTTCACATGACTACACTGATAGTGATGGAGAAAGTTATAGGTGAACCCCCATACAAGTCATAGATCTTTTACGCTTTATTCCATACATTTCTTGTGATCAAATAATTTTTTTGAACCCCACTGTTTCCTGGTCTTCAAGAGAATGGTGCCCAAAGAATAAGATAGGCACAATTTTCCATGAATTTCTTCCTGATAAGGTAGAGTCATGGACATTATATAGAAAATACTTCCCAGAGACTTAATGTCATTGATGGGCCACTTAGGAAGATGTGAATCCCGAATCCTCACGTGTTGAATCTCTAAGAGAGACAAAAAAAAACCCAAGAGGGCTTTTTTGTAAAGTATTAGCCATTTCCGGTGCAAACTACCTTTCCTAGAATAGGTGCATATGAACCTCACTGAATTGGCCTAAAGTTGCTCTTTTCTTTGCTGCTTTGATACACAGTAACATCAAAATTGAGAGAACATAGAGAACGATTTATAGAGAGACTACAAAACACCTTCCTGAAAATTCAGCCCTGTTGAGAGTATGTGCCAAACATTTGTGGGCTTCTTGTATTTAAATAGAATGTTGGAAGGCATCATTTTCTGTGAAATTTTAAGAAAAGTTACCCTGTGGATATTTTCATTTGATTATTCATCTTATCACTTGACTCAAACACTTTTACGAAGTAACTCCACTAGGAGTATATACATGCACAAAATTACTTATGTTCAGCTTTTCCATCACAGCGCACTTTGTGTAGCGTAGTATGAAAGTATCATCATTAGCTCACTTGATAAATATATACAGTGCTGAGCACATGTCACCTAGCCAGAAACTAGATATACAACAGAAACCCAAACACACAACATGAAGCTTCTGGACTCTAGCAATAGAAATGTGAAGGAGATAAATGCAAGATAGTGAGAAAAATAAGTTTTCAGAGTTAATAAAAAAAAATCTTTAAACTATACTTTTAAGTTAAGTGATTGATACTTAAAATCCAAGAATGCATTTTAATATATTACAATGCAAAACATTATCTATTTGTAAAATATGTGAGAATTAGTAAATGACAGGAAGAAGACATAAAAGTATCATGGTTAGCCCGAGACATGAACTTAAGCCTATAGGATGAAAGTCAGCAAGATTTAATGTGAGGTTCTCAGTTGAAGAAAAAGAAAATGATCATTTAATACAATAACTAAACAAATATTTTTCTTGGGCAAAGACGCAGTACTGGTTTTAAAAAGTCCTGACAGTTAATAGACAATCAATTCAATACAAGACAACAGTGAACAATGTTAATAATATGACTCATAATAAGTCATACAGCCAGAAAAGTCATTTTGATCTCAAATATGCCGACAGACACACACAAAGAGAAAAGAGACAGGAGCCCAGAACGTGGAAAGTTATGGTACTCTGCGTGTCACTGAGCGGAATCTCAGTTTGTTCCATCCCAAGCACCAGACGTTTGGAGATACAAACTGGAAGAGATTCAGGGCTGAGGAGGCCAGATTGCAAAGGGAGTTGGCAGCATGACGGATGAAGCCTCCTTGAAGGAATCGTGGGTATTGAACCTGTGGAAGGGAAAACTCAAGGGGAATTTGAAAGCTTCCCTTAAATCAACCAAGAGCTTTCACGTACAGGAGGACTTTGATTTGTGCCTCATGGCCCCCATGCTTCAAATGGGAATGAAAAAGGAGAAACTCCAGGGAGCATAATTTCAACTACATGTAAAGAGAAATTTTCTTCCACTCACAGCTGTCCAAAGATACCTCGGACAGCCTCCAGAGAGGTAGAACCTCAGGCAGTAATATTTTCTGAATCACTGAGAGTGATCGGGCCCAGCCTGGATGAGTACACATTCGGCAGGTTGTAAGAGATGGGATTCAACATCAGATGGAAAACTGGACTCAATAACCCTGAGCATCTCTTACCCCTTACCACTCTGAGTCTACAGAGTAGATTTTTATTCTTCTGGCTAGTCAGCATGGAAATTTATCCTGTTAACTACATTTC
The DNA here is from genome assembly GCA_963574655.1 of Perodicticus potto. NCBI lineage: Eukaryota > Metazoa > Chordata > Mammalia > Primates > Lorisidae > Perodicticus > Perodicticus potto. The sequence continues at coordinate 34,826 of CAUYRH010048162.1, read as the reverse complement.
TTTATTAGTAAAGTTTTGAATTATTTTTCTTTTTACGCACTTAATTTCATAACATTTATTAATTAGCAAATTTATATAAGACACATTTTAATATTTCATACAGTATAAAACATCACATAATTTATACAATGAATAGTTAATCAAGTATAAATATGTCTAGCTAGATGTCATAAACTTAGTGTTTATCAGCCATTAGCAAATAGGAAATATTGAATATTTGCAATCCTAGGGGATCCTGTTCTTTAGAACAGTTAAAGTAAAATTCAATGGAGATCAGGCCTGAAAAAAAACCCTAGCAGAAAAATCAGATATGTTTGAAAGCTATTTTAACCTTGTTTGTTTTGTGAACATAGCACAACTTAATTGGGGGTATTTATTGTAATTGCCAACATTAAAGCAAAATAAAACTTAAGTTGAACTAAATCAAATGGAAGCTATCAATTAATTCACAAAACTTGGAACTTTCCTGTGGCATAGCTCAACTAAGGGCACTACATAGCTATGTGCAATCAAGTATTTTCTTTGCCTTACTTCCATCTTCACCCAGCTTTTTTTTTTAAAAAGGTCTTCCCTTCATATTCCATGAACTTTGGGGTTGGTGCTGCAGTAGTCAGAAATTAACTATTGTGGAGCTGTTTATATTTTAACAGTAAAAACATTTCACCTTCCTATTACATTTACTATAACATTTGAAGGGAATAATTCTGCATTCAGAATGCCAAAAAGGAAGACATGATATTTCTTCAACAGACAGCCGTGACTTCTGGAAATGCCTGACAAAAATAAACCCCTGAAATACTGAGGGTGCCAAAAAAATGTATACACATTTTCAGCAATGTTGTTCAAAGTAAAATCAACCATTCCCCAAAAGTGTACAAATTATGGGTAAAAATGGATGTGCAGAGCATGTCCAGGGACTCTTGGCCAGTAATATTACCTTCAATTCAATTTGGAAAGGAGTATATACACTCTTTAAATGTGGACACAGTGTCTTGGCCGCTTCTGTACCCGTGCACATCTACCTGGACACTGTTTGAAGAGTTTAATAAATGCAACGCATATGACATAAGAGGAACATAAAAGGGTCATCCACAAAGAATAATTGGAATCAGTAATCACAAAACACAAAGTGAAGCAAGGCTAACTCATTGTACAAACACAGCACAAGGAATTCCGCTTAGTAATTTCTTATCTTAATTACTAGATGGATATTGTGTGTTTAAGCTATAGGATGTGAAGTTATTCCTATAAACTGGTCTCTAATTTTTCAGCTGTGTTTACTGTATCCTATAAACCATAAAATTCCTAATTTTAGAAAATGGAACGTAAGCTTGGAAGAAGAACTGTAACTGGTGACACGCAAGAAAAAACAAACAAACAAAAAACCAAGAGCAACAATAACAACAACAACAACAACAAAAACACCAGAGGCTAAGAAATACAAGCGCGGCCCAGTAAGATTGAGAGCCTTACTTAGTTATTTTATCCAGGTAATTGTTGTGTTTAAATTTTGCACCCTGTGGATTAATTATTTGGTGTTGATGCCAGGTAAAATTGTGAAAAAAATATATATCAACAAAGACAGCTATATATATACAGATATATGGCCTTTTTGTTCTTTTTCTACTTGGTTAGCTGTTGGGTTTGTAGCATTGAAGAAAAATGTTATGATATTTTACAACCACAAATTTATGATAATAACAATGCTTATAAAATCCAATCCGGTATCTGCAGGCTTGTACGAATGTGGACCTCGTGCTTGAGTCCCCCCTCACATGTTTTACACATTTAATCTATTTGAAGTTTCCACTGATACAATTTTGCAGTATTTCTCATTTCCCTCTCTTCATTTTTACTTCTAGCAAAGATAAGGCCTCAATAGCTCAGTATGTATGCAATATAGGAAGGACTGCTCCATTTGTCTCTCTGCCACTGTTTCTTCCTTCTCTAATATTTGCAATGCTTCGCTGTGAGATTAAACTTGAAGCCCAGATCATAGGACTTTTTTTTATGTTAACTAAAATTCTCAGAATCCTCCTTTGCCATGACCAAAAATAAAAATATTTTAAATTAACCAGCACTTAAGGTCTTTTCTTCCTAGGTATTTAAATACTTTTACTATATTACTCCCTTGGAAACAGATGTTCTTTCCTTTGATTCTGCCTGAATTGAGCCACTACCCTCATCACATATCTTAACTTTCCTCAATTGTGATTCCTTTACTATTCTGTCGACTTTAAGTGGAATAATTTTCTACTTTATCCACCAATGTATAAATCTATCCATTCCTTACCACTGTGCCGTACAATGTTGCATTCCATAAATAGATTCTAAGCATTCCATAAATACATTTTTACAAATGAATAAATTAATTTCTTAATTAAAATATTTAATTTGACCCAGGTAATTATTTGGTTTAAATTTTGCTCAATGGTATTTAAAATTTCACTGCTCAACCATCCGTCAAACATCTATTGAACATTTACAGGAATTGCAGTGTATATATCTTAGGAATAAAAGGATAAATCACGTTTGATCCCTATTATTAAGGGTCTCACAGATTAGCTAGCAAGAAAGGCAGCTTTGGAAATTAACAAGTTATAATATAGTAATAGAATGTTAATAGAAGAATGTATTAAATGCAAAGCATTCCCTCAATGCTGCTTGGCAATGTGGAGTTTTCATTTTTTGCAACCTTTTGCAGGATAAAAAATGATACGATTTTATCTTGTACATGTATAATATATAATAAGATTTTGTGCTGTACTTACTATTTTATGATACAGAATCAAGGCACTTGTTAAAAATATAGGCTTCCTTTGTTCTGTATTTATTATTTATGACTATTTTTCCACTGGGAGATTCTGAAAGAAATTGGTTGCAAGGGGATTCTAAACAAAGACTTGTGTGAATCGCATGCTAGTTGAAAATGCAGAATTATGAGATGGAGTATCTATTTGTGGTTCTAGATAAAATAAAGTGTGTCTGTATATAGTTAAAGCATAAAAAAATCTTTATAAAAATGGCACAGCTAAGTTATGTTTCTGTTATTAATGAAATTACTACTGCCACAATGTTTTGAATTCTATTCTGCTCCATTTAGATATATAAGATGTTTTCTGTCACCACATTGAAACAGTATCAACCTTTTATCTTCAAATAACACATAACAGGTGATCACTGAAATTACAGAAGGGTCAAGTTTTATTTAGAAAAGACTAATGAACTTGTTAATGTGAATCTGGAATCAGATAACGCGTTAGTATTTTGTTCACATCATTCATTCTTTGAGTTGTCATGTCTATAATGGAAGTGATCAGGATTTTGTTGGCTCAATTTGCATAGACTTTATATTTTTACAAAAATACAATTTAAACAGCATTTACTGAGTAACACAATTATATCTATCTTACTGTTTATTAGATGAAATCTTTATATTGAAATACTTGATTTACCACTGCATGTCAAGAGAGTTGTTTCTCTATGGCAAAAAATCCTTATTAATATTTCACATGTGGTATTATGATGTCCCCGAAAGAGGAGGTAACAAGCACAGTTAATGAGAGTAGATTTTGCCTATTGTCTGCATCCAAGGCTAGTAAGCAATGCTGCCCAGGAGACCGCTGGTTTTCTAAGTGTCTTCCCTTGGAGCTTGTTGGTACTGGGTGGAAATTTTCCTGACCGTAAGTTAAATATGACATTCCAATATAGGCAGAGGTTCAGAAGCCATAGAGTCTTGCTTTATAATTAAGGAAATGTTAAAAATCTAAGAAAAGTACACTGATTTAGCTCAATGTACCAAACATATCTACCTTGGAATTCTAGACAAAGGGTACATAATATTAACATATTTCTTTCTTCTTATGGATCACTACTTCTGATGTGTAAATATCCGACAGAGAACTTATCAGGAGAGATCATTTGAATGAGAAATACTCAGAGTTTATGTTCCTTTGGATAGTATTACTTCAGTTCTAAACAAAATCACTGACTCTCATAACTACTTTGGAAATAATTATCTCCAATGTTCTTGATTCCATGAAGGGTAAATGTACACATACACACATACATGCACACATATACAGGCAAATATATACTTCTGTGCATTCAAAAGATTACATTTTTATTTACATACTATATCATGGCTTATTATGTTTCTAGTAATCATGGAAATGAACCACTTATATAGCATCTGTAACTAATTTTAAAAATACAGGCACATTTTAGTAGTGACTAATAGGGTCAATATCTACTTTGTATTCATACATTCATGTACTTTTAATATATTGCCTAAATATCTAAAGACATATATCAAACACACAAACATATGCACATATCTGCATTCATATATAGATGTATAGGTGTCCATAAAATTTGTGTGCGATTTTAAATTTCTTGCTATTTTAAATTGCACACAAACTTTAGAGCCACACTTTATATATTCATATATAAAGAAGGGCAATCCAATTGCTCTACATATAATTCTATTTTAAAAATATACTCTTTTAATTCATTGATAATCCTACTTTATTTCAAAATATATTGTATGTGTACTTCTTTAGAATCTCTTTTCTGTCTTTCCCCCATAACACTGACAAGTCACCGGATCTCCTCCAAACACCTGCCAATTATAATGATTTTATTTACTTTTTAATTTTCAATGCCACAGTTGCATTCATCAATACAATCAAAGAAAGCCTAAACTTCTACAATGACCGATTCCCATCATTTATCTGTTCTTCCCTGGTAAATGCTATCTAATTTCTCTTTTGGTCGATTTAATCATGGAAGATAGTTTTCCTGAAATTTGGGTCAATTAGACTTCCATATTATCATATAATAATCTGTAATGATAAGTTTTACCTTTATAACATCAATATAATCGCTGCCAATGGCTACATGTAAGTTTCTATGTTACCTATTAGTAAAGTTGCTATTTCTAAAGAGATTCAATAAAGTGAAGTACTGGTATTGAATTTGTTATCTGAAATTTTAGCTCATTTTTATGCCATTGTAAAGATAGACATTATTTTCTGAAATTATATATATAGTGTATATATAAATATACATATAAATATATATGTGTATATACATATGTGTGTGTGTCAACATGTGAGTTAGTGGTAGACAGAATAATGCTCTCCAAAAAGTCCACATCCTAATCCTAGAACCTGTGAATATCACATGGCAAAAGAAATATTGCAGAGGTCACTAAGCTTGTGGACCTTGAAATTGTGAGATGGTCCTGAATGATCTGGGTGGGGCAGAATTTAATCTGAGGGCCTGTCACAATAACTTTGCTCATGCCTATAATCTTAGCACTCTGGTAGTCAAAGGTACGACAATCCCTTAAGCTTAGTAGTTCAAGGTCAACCTGAGCAAAAGTAAGACACCTTCTCCACAAAAAAGAAAAATTACTCAGGCATGTGCACAGCTATAGTTCCAGCTACTCAGGAAGCTGAGGTAGGAGGATCACCAAGCCCAGGAGTTTGAGGTTACAGTGAGCTGTGATGACACCACTGCACTCTTACCCAGGTGAGGAAGAGAGCTAGACTCAAAAATAAACAAATAAATAAATAAAAATGAAAAGTGCAATCATATGATACCTTCAAAATGGAAGAAGATATACGGGACATTTAAAGTGTGGCAGAGATTTGGCCTGCCCTTTCTTGCTTTAAAGGTGAACCATAAGCTAAAGAATGTAGGTGGCTTCTAACAGTCAGCAAGGAAACCGGGTCTAATAACCAGAATAAACTGAATTCTCTAAACAACCTAAATCGTGTTGCAAAAAAATTGAATTCACTCCTCCAGTCTCCACAGAACAATATAACCTGCCTAAATCTTGAGTTCAGCTCAATGAAATTTGTTCCAGACAATCTGTTCCAGACTTCCACCCTTCAGAAACAGTGGACCACTTCACGTTAAGTTTGTGGCAACAGGAAACAAATACAAGGTTGAGCTGAAGATGTATCCTTCAACAGTGGCTTCATGCGTAGTTTATCAGTTGGAATAAAATGTCACTCAGTTCATTTTCTAAAAAGGGTTCTGTAAAACTTTTTTCCAGAAGTAACTTTTGAGTTATGTTACAATGATAAAGCATGCTGTTAAGATTGCTAATAAATCTGTGTATAAATTATTTGCACAAATTAGGGTCTGTTTGATTTTTTTAATATACTTTTAGAGAAATTTAAAGTTCACAGCAAAACGGAGCAGAAAATAGAGAATTTCTTATATACCCTCTGCTGCCTCCTATGCTTCTATCTTCTGTCATCAACATCCCCCACTAGAAGGGAACATTGTTACAATCAGTGAACTTGTATTGACACATCAAGATCACACAAAGTTCCTAGTTTACCTCAAGGGAAAGTTGAATTTGCACATTCCATGTGTCTGGCCAGTGTGTAAAGGCACATGTCCACCCTGATAATGTCATGCAGAGGAGTTTAGTGCCCTGAAAATCCCTCGTGTTCCTTCTCCACACTCCGCTCACCTCTCTCTTCGCGGCCATCTCTGAAGAAGAGAGCAAGCCCTCGTCAGACCCTGAATCTTCCAACACGTTGGGACTCCCGAGCCACCAGAAGGGGGACAAATAAAATGCTATTATTTATAAGTTATCTGGTCTAAGGTTATTTTGCTAAATAGTTAAGACGGTTCAAGACAATTAGCAAGTTAACGATCTCTTTCAGTATTTCTGCAGTTTGTAAGTTATACCAGTTTATTGAGGAAAAGCTGACATATATAAGAAAAGCAGAAAAATATGATGCAATTGTTACTTACATATGTGTATATATATTCATTGTTAGTATGCAGTTGTAGATTACCGGACACTTGAAAAGCTACATATAAAGGCATTTAATTATATGCATAATTTAAAAGGCACTTTTTACGATAATGGAATCATCTCCGAACATTGTGAGTAAATTCTTCCCTCCTCCACTACACTTAAACCAATGAAGTCATTTTATCTGAGGTGGGTTAAACTTTTAAAATAACTTATTATAAGAATGATTTAAAATAGAATTTTACCGTTTCTTTTTAAATTTTTTTTTTAATTTTACCATTTCTCCATATGCCCCATGATTTATATTGAAAAGATGATCTTTAAGAGTCAAATATTAATTTTTTTCAGTGTCAGAGAAGAGAGAAAAGAAGCAACTGGGTACAACAATTACAAAGGACTCAGTGATACAAACACTCACACACCTTTCCCACCAAAATCTAAAGAAAAATATTCCGAAGGATTTTAATTTGATTTTGTTGCTAAGTTAATTTCCCAAACCGTTTTCGCATATTGTTCACTTATTTATTCTTGAGACATGACTGTAAGAATTCATTTAAATTCACATTTCTGAACTCATATTTCACTCATGTTTTCTCACATTGAAGAAGCTTTATTTGTAATCTCTAATTTGAAAAAGCTGTTTTCTAGTACTAAGCCTTTTTTAATTAATATGTAAATCACTTAGAAATTTACAGTACTGCCTCTAAAATTATATTCATATCTCACAGAAATATCTTATTCCATACGAAGCAATTTTTGGTAAAGTCAATCTCCATCTGGTTGATCACTTGCTCAAGGCTTTTAAAAATTGCACCTGAATTAGATTTCAAGTTCTTTGAAGTTCGTAACTCCACAGCTTCAACGTGGATTTGAAGACTAAAAGGACCATTAGGGAAAAGCCAGGGAAAATGATTTTGTCAGACAAACTTTGATGGAATACATATATGTAATCATATGAGGATATATATGTGTGTATGTGGGTTTGTTTTATTTTTAATCTCAGTAACAACTTTATTACTAATTCCAATGTTCATCTAGTAATTCATTATGAATCAACTTGGAAAAATAGTTTAGTTCCTAACCAGGCAGACCAAAAATGATTATTTTCTTCCACTGGTAAAATAAATAGGAAAAATAAAAGATAATATAAAAGTGTATTTTACCTTTTACCAACTCCTAAACCATATATCATCTCAAAAAAAAAAAAGAAAAAAGAATATTTTGCCTATGTTTATAGAAATGCTTTTGAAAGTCATGAAGCAGATTTTCAAATATTTCAAAATTTGCTGAATATATGGTGAATTCATGTGAAACTATGGAACATTAAATGTAAAATATATATTAGGTATAAGAAAACTGCAGCAATGATTTGTGGTTATAATAAAGGAGTTATTTTATTGGTATAAATCTGATATAATAAAGGACTTGCTTTATTGGTATAAATATGATGTATATAGTGATCAGTGGATGCTAAAGTTAAAGAGTTAAGGAAACTCTGCTCGGAGGTAGTAAGAATAAAATATTTAAGTAAATTATATATTTTACTTTTAAATGAAGTAGAACTGAATGATAAGCACTAAAGAACATAAAACATGTTTTATCATGTTTTATGATACCACATGAGGACAAAGTGGAAATAGAAATATTTAGCCATGTGGGGCAGTGCCCCAGTGAGTAAGGTGCAGGCCCCATATACTGAGGGTGGCGGGTTCAAACCCAGCCTCAACCAAACTGCAATAACAACAACAAAAATAGCCGGGCGTTGTGGTGGGCACCTGTTGTCCCGGCTACTCGGGAGGCTGAGGCAAGAGAATCGCCTAAGCCCAAGAGCTGGAGGTTGCCGTGAGCTGTGATGCCACTGCACTCTACCAAGGGTGACAAAATGAGACTCTGTTTCTAAAAAAAAAAAAAGAAAGAAAGAAAAAGCAATATTTAGCTATCTTATAATACCACAAGTGGAAACTAGAAACCAGAAGGAAAGAAATGAAGTCATGCTGAGAGGTATATAAAAAATCAGCTCTTTTACAATGTACCCAGAAACTATGTTTCCATTTGGATTAAAGGGGAAGCCTCTCTAAATTCCAAGAATACATTGCTTCCTTCCTTAAACTGTGTTTTGACCAAGTTTTAACAGGCAGCCTTTCTGTTACATGAGCTGCACCCATAGTACCACTCAAGTCCAGTTTCTGACCACATTGCAATCACCCCAAAGGACAGTCAGTAGAATAGATTTTATTCAAATTTTCCAGATCACTTGGGAAACATGTAGCTTATCAGAATTTAAAGTCTAGACTTTAAGGAATTAGGGAGTTATGGTCTGTGACATCATCTTGCATTTTTCATTTGAGCACATTGGGTCGATGAGAGGAATATAACATTTCCTTCCTGTACTGACTTTGTATGTGGATGATTGAAACCTATAATTCAAACCATTAAAATGTATGAGGTGTAGCTCTCTATGTTCCCACTATAACTGCAGGGTATCCATGTAAAAACTAACGAAGTAGGTGTTAAGGCATCATTTCCGAGAGTAAGTTCAGAGATCACACAAAGTCCTCTGTGGTTAGATATTTAGCAATAGGATTTGTAATAAAAGGTCTAGACAAATGGGCAGAATGTCTAGGAAAAAATAATGTTATTGTTGTAACGTCCATGCTGCCTGAAAGATATATAGAAAGCGAACTTAAGGGAATTCCCCTGAAACAAATGTCTATCGTATTATTGGTGTAAATCTTTATAATTGTAGTTGCAGGGGGTTCTTACTACATTTGGTCCCAACGACTGGTCATTACACAGTATAAAAACTTGAAATGGCTGAAACAATTCCAGAGTCTTGAAAGGAAATCAATATATGCAAAACTATATTTTACTCGGTGGAAAAAGTGTTTAAAATACTTAATTGTGCACAACTCAAGCAGGAAATTTTTTTAAAAGGGGCTTGAATTACTTAGGCTAATTTTTGTAACAGAATAAAAAGAGCATGTATATGTGTGTGCTATCTCTCTCTCTCTCTCCCTCCCTCTCTCTCCTTCTCTCCCCCCCTCCCTGCCCCCCTCCAGTGCAGGACCTCCATCTGTCTGAATGGTAAACAGTCACCACCTGGCTTCTGTATAAGATCATTGCTCCCACAGTAAATGCCACAATTTCCATTTCAAAACCCCCTTTCAGCTGTCTCATTCTGTAGCTTCAAAATAATAAATCACCTGCTATTATGGTCAAAATAAATCCCCTAGCTACGTGATAATGATTGGAGAGAATATGCCAAGAAACAATCATGGTGAATTGGTTTCTCTCTGCTTTATTGTTTCTATGTGACACAAAAGATATCAAGGGTGTTCTAAAATAGAGTTAGCAGCATTTCCATTATTGTCACATTTAAGACATGTTGATACCAATTACGCTGCTGCCGCAGCAACTCAACTTCTACTGCAGTTTCTACCGCATCTCACTCCAACGTTGCGATTGCCACATTTGGGGATTTAATCCAAGGTTTGCACATGTCTAGTGTGTTCTGGAAAAGAATTGCTTAATCATTTAAGAATCATTTTTTTAAAGTATAAAGTAGACACAAAAAAGTATTCCTCCTTATTTATGAGTTAAGTGATGAAATGCAGACAAAATGTAGGTCTATGTGTGTATATAAAGTTGGTGGAACTTGATATGTTGTATGGGTAAATTTATGCAATTATTTTAAAATATGCCAAACCATATCCTCGTAAGCCTAAATTAAATCAGTTAGTTGGCCTTCATTTATAACATCCTCTCAGTTAAAGGTAAAGGTATCTGATTTATTCAAGCCCAAGGACATAATTTATTTAAAATACCTGCAACATTTCCCGACATCGGGTAGCCTATCATACAGGAAATAGAAAAATATGAAATTATTTCTTATCATCATTAAGTGTCCTTTTTTCCCTCCACTTCCCCCCCATACTTAGCTCTTAGTCACACATTCAAGTATATTCTTCTTGAATTTTATAAAGTCTGTGGCCAAATACCTAAATGATATTTACACAGCTATAAACATTTTCCTTAAAAAAGAAAATGACTTCATTTTTTTTAGACCAGTTTGGGTTTACAAAGAAATTGAGAAGATTTTAAAAAGTACCCGTATACCTCCTGTTCAAATTGTCCTCTGTTATTATATCCTACAGCAGTGTGGTGTACTTGCTAACATTCATGAAACACCTTATTAACTCAAGTCCATAGTTTATTCAGATTTACCTAGTTTTACACCATGTTAGTTTTTGTTATTCAGGACCTCACATTGTATTTACTTGTTCTATCTCCATCATCTCTACTTGGCTGTGATAATCTTTCAGCCATGCCTTGTTTCTGATGTCCTTGAGAATTTTGAGCAAAATTCTTAGGTATGGCAAAGCATAGCCCTCCATTAGAATTTGTCTGATGCTTCTCTCATCATTAGACAGAAAGTGTGAGTTTAGTGGGGTAAAATCCTGGAGATAAAGTGCTATTTTTATCTCATCATACCAAGGATACATATTACCAGCACAACTTAAGACTGTTGGTATGTTAATCAGCATATGTTAGTATGTTGCCATGTTTCTCCACTGTAACATGACCCCTATTTCTCTCCTTTTCTTTCCCTCTTGTATTTGTTGGAAGGAAGTCACTATGCGGAGTCCACACCTAAAAAAGGCAAATTCCTCTTGCCCTCCTTTTTTTGGGAGACAGAGCCTCAAGCTGTCACCCTGGATAGAGGGCCATGGCATCACAGCTCATAGCAACCTCCAATTCCTGGGCTCAAGTGAGTCTCCTGCCTCCGCCTCCCAAGTAGCTGGGACCACAGGCGCCTATCACAACGCCCGGCTACCTCTTGCCCTCTTGATGGCAGAGTTTCTTCATAGGTTACTTGGAATTCATCTGCACATAAAATTTCTTCATGTATTCCTCCTTGTTTATTTTTTATTTAATCGTTTATTTCTATCAGTATACAAGGATATTTATTTTATACTTCGGGAGACAACCCAATATCAAATTGTTCTAGGACTAGCCTAGCCACCTGCTATGTTAGTTTCTGGTGTGTACTACACATATATCCCCACAATCCTATTATTTACAAGAGGTCTTATTATTTTTTTTTCTTGGATGAACTTTTGTCCCATTGTCAGCCATTCTTTCAAAGAACACTGTTCCTTTTCTTGGACAATACTATCGAAACCCATGATCTGGGCAGAAGTTTGCTCCATACTACTGATACCGGAATTTCAGGTTCTTGGTCTCGGTGATTTGAAGAATAAATCCACGGACCACAGATCAGTGGTAAGACAGAATTTATTTACAGAAAAGAATACAAGAAACACTAAAGCTCCTGGTAGAGAGAGAGAGAACTCAAGTGGAGAGAGAAAAGCTCTCTCTGTTTCTCTCCTGGTCTTTCCGTGTCTCCCCCCTTAGGCTTTTAATCTCGGGGTATATATAGGCGCATAGGTTCCTTGGCCAGGAAATGAATGAACACAGTCCCTTCCGCCTGGGCAAGGTGAATGAATATATTAATGAATGGACAGAGTCCATTCATGGAATTGAGGCCTAAGAAATTCACAGGTAATTGACCTAGGCATCGGAAATGGAGGTTCCGTCTTTAGTTAAGTGTAAACTGAAGGAGACACCAAGGTGCAGGTGTCTCCTCGGCAGTTGTCCAGCCTTTGTGGCTATTGGAGCCTCTGGTGGGGGGTCGGAGGTCCCCCTCCTTGCCTATCATACAGCCCGCTGGTTCCTCAGCCGCGCTGCCGCCGCACCTACACCGCCAAGGTGGAGGCGGCAGGTCCGCCAGCCCCGCTGAGCTGGCCGGGGCGCCAAATGTCCTGCATCACTACTTTAGTGTCATTTATTTTACACACTCTCAGCTGACAAAAAAAAAGAAAGAAAAAAAAGAAATATATGTATGTGTAAAAACTAAGCTATACACCCACAGTTGTAAAGGTTTCTGCATGTAATCATATATATCAATACTAAGCTAAACACGAGTTTTTACTAATGTCTCCAACTCTAGTTCATTACAGATGGATTATTCTAGTCTCTTCCCTTTGCTTTTCTATAAAATACCACTCCAAGTGTGAAAAAACCTGGCTCCCACCATCTGCTGTTCACTAACTTAATTACTCAATTCCTGTACACACATATAGCAACTTTAGAATTGTAAAGTATTCCCTAGGGGCAACCGTGGAGTGTACATTTGCAGTAAATCTGGCTTTTGTCTTATAGACTCCTCTCATTTTTTAAGTTATTTAGGGCAGTACCTTTCCCCTCTTCCCCCTTTTACTGCAAAATTATTTCATATGTTTATGTTCGTGTATATCTAGATTATCTTGCCACAAGCTGCATTTGTTCTTGGGATCTTGCCATATCTTAAATGATATTTTTGAATTTGCACACATTAAGTTTAGTGGTTGGTCTCTAAAATTGTACAAATTTTGTAAAATGCATAATGACTGTATCTACCTTTGTGCACTAAACAAATACACTCTGTTTAACCCGTTCACCCCTTAACACATGACACCCCTCCAGCCCCTGGCAACCAGTGATCCTTTTACTCTCTCTAAAAGTTTGCCTTTTCTAGAATGTCATATAATTGAAATCACACATGATGCATCCTTTTCAGAAGGGCATCATTCATTAGCAATATGCATTTCAGGTTCTATCATGCTTTTTCCTAATAGGATAGCTCATTTGTTTTTGTGGCTGAATTATTTCTTTGTACTTATGTTCCATAGTTTGTTTCTCTAATCACTTTTTCAAGGACACCCTGATTGGTTCCAGTTTGGGGCAATTATAAACGAAGTTATTGGACACATTTACATGAAAATTCATGTGAGATTACAAATTTTCCAATTAATTGCAAAAATATCTAGGAGCAACATTGGTGAACCATATGTAAAAATTAGTTGTGTATGAAACTTTCACACTCTCTTAAAAAGTGGTTGTATAGTTTTGCATTCCAATAAGTAACGAATGAGAGTTCCTGGTTTTCTCCATCTTCCCCGGCCTTTGTACTATGAAGTTTCATGTTTGTTTGTTTTTGTATTCTCCCTATCCTAATTGTTGGGTAGTGGTATTTCACACTTGTTCTAATCTGTAATTTCTTATTGAGAAATAAAACTGAGCATCTTGTCATGTGCGTCTTGACATCTATCCTATTTGGTGAAGTGTCTTTTCATATTTTTTGCCTATTTTCACTTGAATAGTTTGTTTTCTTATTCCTGAATGTTGAGTTCTTTGAAAGTTTTAGATACAAGTCCTTTATCAAATACATATTCTGAAAATAGTTTTTTCAAAAATGTGGCTTTTTTTTTAATACTTTTATTAAATCATAATTGTGTACATTGGTGCAATCATAGGGCTTTTTAAAAAATGTCTCTAAGCAATATTTTTCACAGAGCAGACATTTTTAATTTTAACAGAGTTCAATTCATAAGTTTTTTAAATAAATTCTCTTTCTGGGTGTGTATCTAACAGCTCATTAGAGGTCCTATACAAGTGTTTATACAAATGTATAACAAGGGCCTACACATTTCCTCTCATAGTATCTTTTAGAAGATACATTTTTTTTTTTTTTTTTGCAGAGCCTAAACATACTACTAAATATGGGTCATTCCTAATCAAAAAACAGGGAATTTTCCTAACAGACTGTCATTTATCAGGGTTTCCCATTTTCAGAGCTGCATGATAGTCAGAATTTCCTTCTATCTGACCTTTTTCTTTTAATCCCTCTACTTTCAGGTATTCTCCCCTTTAAGACTTCTTCTCTTGTCTTAAGCATCTTATGACTCTCCCTATGTACTTTCTCATTCCTTTATCTCGAAAAGATGTTACCCCCCCTTTCCAATTTTAATCTATACTGGTGCCTGTGAAGGGTGCCAACCATTTCTGTGTTAGTATCGGAAAACAGCTTAGCTTTTTTGTCTAGTTTCTATTTGAGTTAGTTAGATGAAACTTTATGATGGAAATGATATGTGTTATCATACATTAGTTCTTATTAGTTCTATTTTCTTGAACTTTCCTCAAGATTCTAAGCAACCAAAGACTATTCTTTTTAAATAAATTAAGAAGTAAAAAAAAAGACAAGACAAATTTACTTATACTATACAATTTTTCTGCTGTTTAATCAAATTAAAATGACAAGAATTATATCACATCATCATTTTTTCTTTCTTAGCAAGAGTCAAACCATCAAGAAAAATGTTATGTCTTTAGATTTTCTTATTTCCTGGTACCTATTAGAAAAGAACTACTATATATTATATGTGAAATATATATAGTTGAATAAATTAATGATACAAATTAACCTGATGCAATTTTACATAATAATACAAATAATAAACTATTTGGATGTACAATTTTCTGCCAAGTTTCATGGCATTTTTATCTTTATTAATTTTAAGAAGCAATATGTTATATAAAACTACCATGTAAAAAGGCTGATCCAAGTAAAAACAAAACATACATCACATCAATAAAATAAAGGACAAAAATACATGATAACTCAAAAGATATGGAAACAGACTTTGAAAACCCCCAAAACCCTGTGGATAAGAGTCTAACATCCACTATATAAAGAGCACATTAGTTAAAAGTTAAAATACAAAACAAAAGAAAAATGATTAATGGCTTTAAATAAATATTATTACAAAGAGGATATACAAATGCTCAATAATCACATAAAAAGATGATGATAGTCATTAATTTCTAGGGAAATGCAAATCAAAAGCATGAGATAATACTTCTGTACTCCCAAATGTAGCTCAAATAGATATTAAGAAAAGATACACAATAAAAAGTGTTGAGAATGTGGAGAAGTTGGAAATTCATATTTATCATTTGTAGAATTGTTAAGTTGTACATTCACTTTAGAAAACAGTTTGGGAGTTCTTTAACAGTTAAACTTAGAGACACTCAGTAATTGTTTTCTTTGGACTATACCTATAAGAAATAAAAATGTGTCCACAGAAAGTTGTACGTGACATTACCACGTAATTTTTAACCACCGTTCATCTTTAGTACGCCCCAGAAAAGGAGTTGGATAAGGGCCCTGCTCACTTGCTGTTTCCCCAGAAACTACTCCCAATTCAAGCCTATTTTTAACCTCCCCTTATGAAGGTTCAGAAAAATGACAATAAAAGCCATACTAATTTATAGGACTATCTTACAGATATTGGAAATTAATTTTTGCTAATTGTATTTCATGCATTGTTTTTTGTGATTGCAAAATTTTAACAGCCATACATCCGGCAGAGAAGTGTGGGAGAGAAGGGTGTTATAATCTAAAGTGCTCTATTTGGCTAGATTTAAAATGCTTTTTACCTTAGATATGAGTGAATAACCACATTTAAAACAATTTATTTGAAGTATTTTCTCTAATAAGGAGATTTGAAAAATCTTATGGCATGAGATGATTCCAGGCTCCAAAATAATTCAAAATTAGAAGGAAAAGTTAGCTAGCAATACACTAGTAGATGCAGATGTCATTTTCTTTTAAATCAGGTAATTAGCCTTTTTAATTAGTTTTCACATCTTGTATTTGCACTTTTGAGAAGAACATACGTGAATAACTTACAACTGATACTACATACATTTCTAAGTTGTCAAAATATTCAGATGAAGAGTGAAAATTTCTATTTTCTAGCAATTTTATCTGCCATGGCACTTCCGATACCTTTAGAATGCTCATTGGAACAGAGCCCCAAACTCCTGATGTGCATTATTTATACTCCCTGGAAATATCCCCCTAAATATGCTGTGATTCCAATGGAGCCCTCATTAGAAGGTGCTGGGGAGCACGAGCCAGGACGTGTCACACGTGCCGTCTTGATGGATAGTGCACCCCACCTCTCCCATCCCCCACACTAACTGGTCCATGCAGACTTTGCTCAGGATTTGGGTGGTGCTGGGGCTGCTTCCTGGTGACTTTGATACCAGAATTTCGTCTTCAGTAGGTCCTTGGTCTCAGTGATTCAAATCCACGGACCACAGATCAGTGGTAAGATAGAATTTATTTACAGAAAAGAATACAAAAAGACCAAAGCTCCAGGCAGAGAGAACCCAGGTGGAGGGGGGAGCTCTCTCTCTCTGGGCTCATTGGCCAGCAGTGTATATAGTCACATGGGTTCCTTGTAGTCACATGAGGCCAAGACTTGGTAACAAATGAATGGATACAGTCCTTTCCCCTGGGGCAAGGGGAATGAGTGGATTAATGAAAGGACACAGTCCATTCATGGAATTGAGGCCTAGGAAACTTACATGACATTGACCTAGGCATAGGAAATGGGGGTTCCCTGTTCCTCCGTAAGTACAAGGGGAGGGAGACACTAAGGCACTGGTGGTGTTGGGCAGCGTCTCTGCCGACTGGACCCTCTGGCGGGGCCCCCTGCCTACCCTCCATCCCGCTGGTTCCTCTGTGGGCTGCTGCAGCACCAACACTGCCAGGGCTGAGGTGGCAGGTCCGCCCCCCACCCCAGGTCCCCCCAGCTGGCTTGGGAGCTACCTGTCCTGTATCAACGTCACACCTGCTCAGAGAAACTGTACATGACTTCCGTCATGAGCGAGGAGGGTTAGGCAATGACTGAGCCAAACTCTGTCCTTAAGTCCTTTTCTCTCCAGTGTCCATCTCTTTCAGATGTGCCCTCCAGCCACCTGCCCTTGGAAACTAGAGGTGCTCTTTGGGTGCTTTCTGCCTGACCCCTTTGGATAGTCTTTCATATCTGATGTATACCTCACCACGCGAAGACCCAGCAAGAAATACAAATATGAGCCCTCCTCATTGGCTTCCTTCCTTAGAAAGGAATACTATTTCAATGTATTTTTCTTTTCTGATCTTTTGCTGAGAGAGTGTGATAAGCCTGATTCCTTCATGCCTGAGAACTGCTGCAGGCAAATGCCTCCAAGTGGGTCACTGGCACCCTCCATTAGGCAGCTGGCCGAACTAGCTCTTCCTGAGCCCTCTGCTGTGCTGCCCCTGCCATCCCTGACTCCGGCCAGCACCTAGTTCTGTTGCCTCCCAAACTATACACCCTTTCTAGGTGGGAACCAGCATGAGGCACAGCAAATGTATTGGCTAATCTGTCAATACAGATTGGCTGCCTGAGCAGGGGGGCTGGTCCAGCAGTGCCCAGCAGCATTGAGAGTCACAGAAGCTCCTTTCCAGACTTCTCATACTTCCTTCAAAATAAGTCCTCCTGATAGGACATGTGATGAAGGACACATTTCTATTATTGATTTTAGTTTATTTTATAGTATGCAGGCACCCAGAGTTTCCTTTTCTGGCATCTGTCTTGGGGTCTCCATGTCACCATAAATGCTGGCTAGGAAGGTGTGCTAAAATCCTCGCACTATGTCACCTGAGCACTTCCAGGGGATAAAGGTATCTTCTCAGACCTTCCAAAATACTTCATCATGGCAATACCAGCCATGTTCCCTTGGCCAAAGAAGGTAGTTGCTGCTAATACTCTAATCTAAGTTAGACTTTACTAACTATATTTTCTCACATCCCCACTCTCCGTGCCAGGAATCATGTGTTCACATGTCTGTGTGTGTACACTACCAAGTATGTGCATGTGAACGCTCTTTCATCTCCAGGTGGGTAGCCCTCCTGCACTCCTTCCTTCCTCCAGCCCTTCTTTCTTCTCTTGGTTTTGTTCTCTTGAGTTTTTCCTTTTCTCTTCCTCTCTGTCTCGTATATGTATATAACACACACACAAACACACACACATATGGATATATAATATACACAAATATCCAGAGTAGTATATTTATTTTCCATAAACAATATAATTACATGCTGAGATTCACTGACATTGATGAAGAACAAAAAAGTCGCTTCAGAATAAAAATTCCTTAGAATAAATAAAGGAAATTTTTGATACATTTAGTAGAGAGGAAGAAAAAGACACCTTCACTTAATATAATGGAATATATCCTCACAAGAATCAGAGAAGCACCAAGTTTTATGGAAATAAACACAGTGTTTGTTTTGAGGAAGGCAGTTATTAGTGAGTCTATCTCAGATGCTCAACAGATAATCCATTAGGACCTAGAACTGGAGGGCTGTAGTTAGATTTTCTCTTCATTCTTTAACCAAGGTGGAGGATTTCCGTTTTCAGATTAGAAAAGTCAGGTATAATATGAAATATATGAATTATCCTTTTTTTATATTGCAGGAAGTGTATTTAAGTAAAACACTATACTTTTCTGAAAAAGTAAGGAAGGATTGATTGAGCACTCAGAGAAGACAAATCACGATGAACTCCTGGCACTCATGCTGAGTTATCAGCTTATACTTTTCCTGAGAGCAGATTGCCCCTAATGGAAAGCTTTGCCAATTTAGGGACATGACATCCTTTGGAGAAGCAAAATCTATACTGACAAATGGAGTAATTAAATAAGCAAAGGAGAGTAATTATGATACAGTCATAAAAATAAAAATTGAAAGAAAATAAAGTACTAATGAAACATGGCTCCTAATCTATCACTCTAGTAACTTTCTTCAGTGTTTTAAAATTCTATTATTTATGCGTATTTGATATTAATACTATAGAAGCTCTGTTGGCCATGTATAATTCATAGGATATTATATAAAAATAAAAATTACTAGATTTTTATAATAATGAAAACAAGCATTTATGTTAGCTAAATATAGAGTCCTATTTTCCAGTTTATTTGTCATTATATTCTATGTGTTACTAGACTTCATTTAGAAAAGATGACATGCCCACTGCTTCCAGCAGCTGAAATCCATTAGCCTAATGGATTGGAATTACAGGTTGCCTTAGGAATTGTCTATTGTGGGCAAAATCAAATGTAAGCCCTACTGTGAAAAGTCTTGACATTATTAAACGCAAGAAATGCAGTGTGTTCAGAAATACGTTAATGAAAAGGAAATAGGATATTTGACTAACCCAGGAGAAAGTAATATGATGTTTAGGACACAATACAAACTATTGTGCTTTCTTGTTATTGTTTTGTAGAGAAATTGCACACTATCAGTCACCACCCAACAATGCTAAGTGCAAAACTGGTTGTTAATTGATCAATTAGCCTTTTTTCTATCAAACACCATACATATGCTGTAGGTATATATTTTTCATTATTTTTGAAGATAGTACCTCGTGTAATTGCTTTCATTTGTCCATTGGAAAGCAACTAGGCCACCACGGACAGAATATTGTGTGTGTGTTCTGAACTCAGCCCTGGAAAGGGGCATTGCTCGTGGACACCACAAACCCCGCACACGCTTTCATAGACATTGTCTTGTGTTAACATTCTCAGAACTAACAGGAAAATACTCTTACCTCTTGTTCACTGCTCTTCTTACATCAGTTGTCTTCCTTTCACTTTCATCATGTGATATTTTCAACGCTCTGTCTTTGGGATTTCCCTGGTTGAGATCAGGGTCAGAAGCAGCTACTTCAGAAGTTGAGGCAGGAGAAGGTTCTGCTTTCCTTCCAGGAGCCGCCCGGTACTGATGTAGAAGCCCCTGTTCAGTGAGCTGCGCCACCTGTTGACAGACAGAGTCAGTGCAGCAAGATCGCGGACAGGGAGGGCTTGTGTACAGGAAAGAACAGGTGTCGCTGCCGCTGCTGCAAAGGAAAAGAGCCGAGACACCTTAATCACCTCTTTAAACATGCAGAGAAGATACAACTTGCAAGTTCATTTGTAGCGGTGATACCACCGGTATTAAACTATTAGACTCATGTCTTACCCTTTTAATTTTCAACTGTTCTTTATGAATTTTATGGATACCTTCCTCTTCCCTATAAAGAATTTAAATAATTGTTATAAAATGTTTCTTTCCCCCTTCAGAATTCATATGTTGACGCATTAACCCTCAGTGTGGATCTGGGACCTTAGGAAGTAATAAGTATTAGATGATATCTTGAGTGTAGAGCCTCCATTATGGAATTAGTGTTCTTATAAGAACAGGTAGGGATAAGATGTCTCCGCTTTCTCTGTCATTGGATAAAATATCTAGAAGATGTTTATCTGAAACCCAGAAGGGAGCCCTCATCTGTATCAGACGCTGTCGGCGCCTGATCCTAGAATGCCAACTCCCAACTATGAGAAGCGAATGTGTGCTATTTAAGCCACCCAAACTTGACATTTTATTATAGCAGCTGCAGCTGACTAAAACAATAATTTATATTTAACAAATAAAACAAGCATTAAAGCTGCTTAGCTACTTGAAGGTTAATTTTCAAGCTTAATATTAACAATACCAAATTTCAAACAGAGAAAATGATCACGTTTGAAATATAAATCCTGAAAAGGAGCAGGAAAATAAGAAAGGATTTCTAATAAATTAAGCATAAAGGTCACCAGAAAATTATGGCCAACATTGAACTAGGAGTTAACATTTAAAATGGTAATAATTGAAGGGCAAAAATAAAACAGCCTTTGCATATGACCATTTTGCTACCTAAGTGTCTTGAAAATGGGGCAAAAGTTTGAATCATGCTATTATTCTAGGGCTTAATATTCTTTCTAAGAGAAAGATGGTCATATAGCAATATAAAGTACCTCACCAGGTCATAGGGACATGCGTTGTTTTTCTGTTTTATCTTCCCTCTCTCTTCCACATTCACATACATGTGCACATACACACATACTCCATTCACTCATTCTTACTTAGTCTGACATCATTTAATATTCTCTGACTATTGACTTTTAATTCAGTTTGGAAGACAAAATATCTACCAATTCATTCAATGAACAGACATTTATGTGCTGCCATTATTGGTGACAATTATATATGTAAATATATATATTTTTTAATTATTTCAGGTGCTAAGCCGCAAATATATATTACATATGTTAAATAGCAAGTATATTTGATGCACTAAAAGTGAGGGAATTATAGATACAGTGGCTTATGATTGGTATTACTGATATTGAAATAAAAATCACAGATGTCATTTAATGGACTTAACAGATTAAAAAGAACAGAAACAAAAAGGCAGAGTTTAGGTGCGAGCCATGGAGAAGAGGTATTGGAAACAAGGTGGTAAAGTGTGAAGTCATAACGCAGAATTTTGTCATGTAGGGAGCAGTTAGAAGCATAGACTCTGGTTGGAAAAGCCACATCAGCTTGGCTTCCAGAAGACAGGGGCAAGTTCATGATATTGATGTTTTTTAAGTGGAATCCAAAGGGAAGAATAAGATTTTGATAAAGATAAAGAAGAGGAAAACCACTTCAATCAGTGTATTAGGGTAAAAATTGAGCATAGGCCTAGAAGGAAGAAGAAATACTGACAAGAAGGAGTGGGGTGGGCGGCCGGGCAGTGGTGCAGGCAAGACGGCTCAGACCTGTAATCCTAGCACTCTGAGAGGTCAAGGCCGGTGGATTTTCTGAACTCACAGGTCTGAGACCAGCCTGAGCCAGAGCGAGATCTCATCCCTAAAAAAAGCTGGGTGTTGTGGCAGGTGCTGGTAGTCCCAGCTACTTGGAAGGCTGAGACAAGACCATTGCTTAAACCCAAGAGTTTGAGGTTGCTGTGAGCCGTGAAGCCACAGCACTCTACCGAGGGTGACAAAGTTAGACTCTGTCTCAAAAAAAGAAAAGAAAGAAAGAAAGAAAAGAAAAGAAAAGAAAAGAAAAGAAAAGAAAAGAAAAGAAAAGAAAAGAAAAGAAAAGAAAAGAAAGAAGCAGGAGAGAGAGTATAATAAACGTGGTTATAGTGGGAACAGGGCATAAGTTACAAATTACTGAACTTACTGAATCTACTCATGAGAAAGACATTATAGCCAAAAACAATGCATATGTATATCATTCCATACAATTTCAGATACTCAGAAGAACCTATACCTCCATGAACAGTTTAAGAAAATCACATGTTTTCAAAGACATTTCTGAGGTGTTGTGAATGGAGACAATTCTGGGTTGAAGTACCGGTAGCAGGCTCGAAATAGGACTCTTCCCTGCTTTGTTCACTTGCAGTCTTGAAAAGAAGCTGGGAAATAGTGATACATATCCCATCTTGAATGCAGAGTCCTAAGAGAAAACTATTGGAATTTTTCTGAGGTCTCTGGTTCTTTCCTGACTATTTTTCCCCAGATGGAGATTCCTCATTACAATCTTTAACCATCATCAAACTCTGTTGAGCAACTTAACAAGCACTGTATGTCACCCAGCCCAAGTGGAGCCACTCCAGTTGGTATTATGTAGAAGAAAACCAACCTGTCTGTCCACTCTTAGATATATCTAAGTTACAGATTCATAAATGAAATTAATAACTGTTAGTTTGGTAAAACGCTATGTTTTACAGTGTCCTTCTTTAAAACATAGACAGTTGACAAGGAATTTAAAACCAGAAATACACTGCTTCAATGACAATGCACTGAACTTGTGGTATTGTCCTGGGAACAGACAGTAGGCAGTCAATTACCAGAAGACCTTAAAGAAAATGAGAAAAATGCTATTGACATCTGGATAAAAAGATGACTAATGATATAGTGGCAGAAACATAACAAAATTATTGGCTGCACTGTCTTAGGTAGAAAAATTCTAATGAGCAAATTATTGGAGCTGATGATGGAGATTTCCATACAAACTTGCTCCAAATTACTTCTTTCAACCAAATATAACAAGTTATGAAAAGAAAGATGAGCTAAGGACAGAGTTCTCTATATTTGAGAAAACTTGTTACAAGAGGTTAACGAACAAAGACTACCTGAGCTCAAATATAAAATTAATTCTCACCTTCAGTCCCTTGGAGCAAGAGACTGTCCAATTAAAAAATGGTGTTATAGCATTCCCATTCTGTATTTCTATATATAGAAGCCAGGGTCAATAGAACATGTTCTCAAGTGACAAAAATCAAATAAACGTCTATGAGACATTTTTATAAATACTTCAGAATAATATAAGATAATACCTTATGTACCACGTAAGAGATTGGTCTCTAAGAATCTTAAGACATTTTTTCATAACATTCTTGGAAGTAACTCAAAGTAGGGAAGTTTTGATTTGTGATTTTCGTATATGGATGTACTTATAAGTCACACACAGGTTACCTGGGGAGTCTTTAACTATTGTATATTTGGACTAAAAAGACAGTAATGATATGAAATGAAATGTCTTTCACTTTCCAAACTTCTAGTGGCAGGAAGACTGCCAACAAACCAACGTGGCTATAAGCATAGATGATTTCTAATATAAATGCAGGCAGGACTCAGCTGGAGTGGCCCAGCCTACAGAGAGTCATTGCTAAAGAGCACACTTGGTTCCTAAACAAGGAACTGTCAATGTGTTTCTTGCTTTATTTAAAAATTGCTATGAACTTGGTAAATTTCTATGTGCCTCTCATTCTTCTCTGTTTTCTTATTTGGATGGGATTTTCTACTGTGCTTACCCTATGCCACCATGTCACTGCACGTTGGGAGTGGGACATGAGAGATGGCATTTCTCTGTAATTCAAGGCACTCCAGATTATGAGGCACAAAACACGGATGAAGATGTCTGCATCTGAATAACCATAATCAAATAACTTCTTTCTTACCTGAACTTGGTAGATGATGAGATTCCAGACATCAAGCTAGTGCATATGAGAAGATTTTCTTGCCTTGGAAAAGGGAGAATGCATTTTTCTTGTGGGAATACGGGAAATAATCTTTATCAGAGATTATATTGTGTTCTAAGCCCCACGTCAGATTGGCTGGTGGTTTCTGATGTAGCAGTAGATGAGCAGAAGAAGGTGTCAGTGAGGTTGAGGGAGAGGATAATTTTGGAGGTGTGAGGGTAGAGCAAGATGTATAAGATTGTCAACTAGGAGGAATGGACTATAAAATAGAGTGCAATTGCCAGTCAGCACTAAAGGCCTGAATGTGTCATAATTTATTTAATACATTATGACTCATAATTTAAAAATCATTTCACTGTTTTTTTATTTAATTCCTTTTTATTAGTACGTTTAACTCTTAGAAATGCAGTTCAGGATCAAGGTTTCATGAGAAGAGCTCTCAGAGCATCAACCACCACACAGGTGACAGCCAGGCTTGTGTCACTCACTCTTACCCACAGACCAAATGGAAGGAACAGGAAGTAGAAAGTCGGTGAGTGGTACAAAAACTGAGTGTCCAGAGAGAAGGCTTTAAGTGACATCTATAGGAAAATCAAAATTAGAATTAGATAACTATATAATATAATTGTGGATTATAATTATACATTTATGAAGTCATCAATCAGCAATGAAATAAGAAAACAGAAAAGAGAAAAGCAACGATGGGGTTGGCTCACAGAGATGATTCACTTATGAAAATATTCATTCATTATTTATTAACTAATTGGTTAATTCACTCACAAAAAGTACAAAGAGTGCTTAAAATGAATAGGCGCTGTTCTAGGTATTTGAGATAAATAATCTGAATAAAGTTGATGTGAACAGACTAGTAAGGGCTATATCAATAGATCATAAATTAAAATGTATGTACCTATATAAAGATACCTAATGGAATTTTTAAATTTAATGCATAAACACTTATATGCATGTAAACATGTGATATTATATACAAAACATGCATGCTATAAAAAAAATAAAAATAAGTTAATAGGAAAGAGAGGGCAGCGCCTGTGGCTCATTCACTAGTGCACCAGCCCCATATATCGAAGGTCACGGGTTCAAACCCAGCCTTCATCGAACTGCAAAAACAGAAAAATAGCTGGGAGTTGTGGCGGGCGCCTGTAGTCCCAGCTACTTGGGAGGCTGAGGCAGGAGAATTGCCTAAGCCCAGGAGTTGGAGGTTGCTGTGAACTGTGACACCATCACATTCAACTGAGGGCAATAAAGTGAGACTATCTCTCCAAAAAAAAAAAAAAATAGGAAATACCTTAGTATTCTTCATATGGTGGTTGGCAAAGCTCCGTTGAGCAGAGGATATTTGAGCAAAGGCCTGGATGAAGGGAGGAAGGGAGCCTGGGCGGCTCCCATTCTAGGTGGAAGGAATGATAAGTGTCAAAGCTGGAGATGAGCTTGGTTTTCCTAAACAGAATGAGGGACGTGGACAGGAGTAAGGAGAATGCAGATTTGAAACGAGTGTGCAGACGAAAGCCTGCTGAGGCTTTCGGTTTTATGTTGAGGTAGAGAGAAAGTCACCAGTAGGCTTGGATTGGGGCCGTGTCGTGACTAACACACCTTTTGATAGTCTCTCTGACTTCTCTGAGAGACTAGCAGAGCAGGAATGGGAGCAGGAAAGCAGACAGGACCAGCAGGAGACTATTGTACTTGCTCAGAATAAACACACTGGGCCTTTGACTTTAATAGTTGATTCTCAGTAGTAGGAAGTGATACGGGATAGATTTTGAAGCAGAGCCTATGTCTCTGATAATAGCTTGATTGTAAAGGAAAGATGGTCGTTGGCTATTTTATTGCTGTTTTGCTCCATTTTGTTTTGTTGTTCCCTGGGCACTTGGGTAAATGGTGATTCTACTTATGGAGGTAGAGAACGGCATCATAGGAGCAATTCTGGAGTGGATGTTGGGTAGAATTAGAGTTTGCTTTAGGACATGTTAAGGTGGAATTAGCAATTTTGTCACCAGGTGGGGCTGTCTTCCAGCTTCTTGGCGTCTGGGTAACTGGATAGAGTGTCATGTCATCCACTTGGTTGTAGGATGCTTTGGGAAGATACATTGGAAGTGATATGTAGGAGGAGATGTAGGTTATGCTGAGAATCAAGTGCTATTTTCAAATTTCTACAATTAATACTATATTATGATTGGTGATAAAAGGACACATTTTTGATCGGTCTGTTGGTCATGATACACAGGGCCCTTTAATTATTAAGTCAACATGGTAGGGAGGATTGGTCTATCTAGCAAAATCCAATCCTAATGATAAGAGATAAAAAATGTATTTAAAATGTAGAGTAGTAGATGTTTAAAAAGAGAGAGGTTATTAACTGACTTAAACAGAGCCAGAAAAATACAATACAGCCATAAGTTCACATATCAAAAGAAGAACCCAGGAAGCATTTTCCCTGTTATTGCATTACTGATAATGAAAAGAATACAAATAAAATATATGTCAGCTATTATGAAACATAATAATGAAACAGATTCCCATGAACTCGTCTTCCCCTTCAAGAAATAGAGCACTAGCCATATTACTGAAATGCGGGTGGCTCCCCCATCCATTCTTAGGCTTTCCCTCCAGAGGTAATCTACGATCTTCACGTTCCACAGATTATTCTGATTCTTTCACAAAATAGAGTTTTAAAATGTATATTTTCTCTCCTAACTAATATGACCTGTGAGCTTTGTGCATTTTACTTTTTAACAGCAGCATCATTATTCACGTATATATTTATCATTTTCAGCGCTGTGTAAGAAGAGCTCTTCAAGAGTCAACTGAAGAGACTCAGTGTCTACAAGTCAATTTCAAATCACTTGCAAATACTAAAGTTTACTTTAAATAATGAGGTGTGATTTCCCTTTTCACCATGGCGACATTTATGCTGATGGTGCGAAAGCAGTTGCGTCCAAACTGCTGCTGCCTCAGCACGAGTCAAAGCAAACAGTGCAGAGACATTGTGGCCTTTGCTGCCATGCACTTGCCGTTTAAATAAAAAGAAAAAGCCACCTTTATACAAGAATGTGTTTTATGGAACAGTAAGCTATTAATTGTATTGGCTCTCCAACTTCAGTATCATCTTTTAAATATTCAGAGTAAAGATATGGGAAATGAGTGTAAAGCAGTCTAAATGCACACTGTGTGAGCTGGTTTGGAAAAGTGTTGCAGCCTAGACTAGCTGGTTTTGAGCTGTGATTGCCAAGCAAACTATAGCTCTTCAGTTTGTAGAATTGGCAGATGTATGTGCTCAAAAATTAACAGTATAAATCTGGCACTTTAAAGAAAAATTGATAGAATGTTTATTAGTGAAAAAATCCAAACATTCAAGCAAGTTTTAATATTGGAAAACTTAAATCTGCCACTCTGAGTACAACAGTACCTGAATACATAGGTAACCTTCCTGATGAGAACCTAAAACTGTGAATTTTCGCTATTATAAATTTGAGTATGAAAAAATTCAGAACTCCATAAAATTCCACAAAACAATTTATTCTAAATGAAAATACATGATGATACAAAACCATTCAAATAACTTATAAGAAACTGCCAGTGGTAGAATTTGATGTAGAATTTGATATTTATTTCAAGGAGGAATGTACAGTAATATTTTTAAAATCCTGAAAATACTCATCGTTTTTTAAACAATGTATCTATGTGAGACAGGGTTTTCTTCATCTTACACTTTAACCAGGACAATGTATCAAAAATGGTTTGAAGGCAGATCAGCTATTTTCTATTAAGACAAACACTAAAAAGATATAGACGATTGTAAAACAATTGCAACTCCTCTCAGCAATTATTTTGTAAGAAATATCTTTCAACAAAAGTAGTCTATTTATATTAACATATGGTTTTTTATTATTTTTACTAAATTAATGAATATTTATTTTAATAATCTGTTTTAATAGTACATTAGACATTAATTCATGCAACCACAAACATAAAAGAATTTTGGAGTCCTTAATAAATTTGGAGCAAATAAATTTTTCTTAAACTAAACAGTTTTAGAATTGTGCTTGTAAATTATCCTATTGTATAAATACAACCAACTTTACCATTCATACTGCCTTAGGTGAACATTGGGTTGCTACGAGATCTTTGTTTTTATGAACGAATTTCCATGATCAAAGACTACACCTTCATGTGTCTCCCTTGCCCCTAGGCAGGAGATTTTTTTAAGGTACGAACAAGTTTGGAATCTGCTTGATTGCAAGGATATGATCATGCTCAGTTTTATAAAATAGTATTTTCCAAATTGGTTATACTAAATCATATTTCCATCATTAATGCATAAGATATTTTCTCTAAATAATTACCAGCAATGGATATTGCTAAATTTTCTTAAAGTTCGACAATCTAGTAGGTGAATGTTATAGAATTCTGAATTTACCTTTTTCTGATAGCTAATGACATTGATTCCATTTTACATCCTAATAACCTCCTCTTTTATAACACAACTCTTTGGGTTATTTTTGCAGGGGGTTATTTCACTTAATGTAATTAATCGTCTTCTTTCTATATTTTTGATATTACTCCTTTTTTTGAGTTATAAGTATTATAAATTACTTCTTGTTAAGGAATTTCAGGAGAAAAAGCCTTTGTATTTTAAAGCAATCTAATAGTTTATCTATTGTACTTTTAGTGCTGTTTATGTCTTTTTAAAGAAAGCCTTTATTACCATTAGGTTATGTGTATATTTTCTTGTACTTTTTTCCTAAAAATGTTTTAACAGTTTGTGTGGGAGGCCAAATTGTAAAGATGTTCATTTCCCAAGACTGTTGTCGCTCAGCTTTTCAAATACTAGGGACTGTTATAACGTGATTTTGAAAATGTCATATAAGCCCCAAGTTAATAGACCTTAAAATTCAGAAATTCTCCTAGTGGGCCTTAGGCAAACAAGCAAGTCCTTTAACAGTTGAAAGGGTTTTTGTTGTTGTTTTTGTTTGTGTTTTTTTTTTTGTTTGTTTTGTTCAGGTACCAGCAGCAGGGGAAGTCAGAGAGTTTCAGAGCACTAGAAGGATGTGCTGTGCTGTTGCTTTTGTGAACGTGGAGGGGCCATACAAAAAGCAATGTAAGCCGTATGAAGTTGAAGGTAATCCCAGACTGCTGGCTTGAGATGCATTCATCAGTTCTACAAGGAACTAAACTCAGCTAAGAAGTTGAATAAACCTGAAAGCAGATTATTCTTCAGCCTTCGGACTAGCACTCAGTCTAGCTAACACTCTGATCTGAGCCTTGGGAGAACCCAGGAATAGAATCCATCTGAACCTGGGCTTCTGATCTACGCAAAATGTGAGCTCAAAAATGGATAATCCATGAAGCCTCTAAGACTGTATAACTTGTTATGTAGTAGTACAAAATTACATACTTTGACCTTATAGACATTATATATAATTATATACATTTCTGACCTTAATCTAAAAGTTTACGAGGATTTAATTTTACTTTTTTCTATAAATAAACAATAGTGCATGATTAGGCATTTTTACTTTTTCAAGTCACCAGTCGGTATAAAACTATTTGCCATACACACATAACCCAGAAAACTCAAAGTTAATCAATGTTAAACCTGTCTCTTCAAACAAGTGGCCTTATAACATTTATTCTGGTTATCTTCTCCCTGTTGTACTATTATCTTCTACTATTCTTTATTCCAAAAATTAGCCATTGACATTATTATGAAGATATTATTGTTACTATTATTATTATGAAATATTTTTATTATCGCATATCAACTCGGTATTTTATATTTCCTTACAAGTTTCCTTTTTTCCTCATGTGATTCCTTATTCATCTCATTGCTTGCGTCTCCAAACTTCCAAGAATCTTTTCATTATTCCTGAATTTCCTGTAGTGATGTTATGTTGGTTACAGACCTCGGCTTCTCACCTTATTTGATATTAAAGTAGCAATTATCAAGATCAGCTCGGAAGGTACCTTGTTAACCACTAATTTCATCACATCATTTTACACATGAGAAAAGTGAGCCCCCAAATGGCCACAATCTTCCTATAGCTGCATAAATAGTCAACAGGAAAACTGGGATGAAATTTCCAGCCTTCACACTTTTTTTCTACCTAGTACTATCTTCACTATTGACCATACTACCTTCTTGTCCTTCTGGACCATCTCCCATTTATTTCCACTTCCTCTTCCTGTTTTGACATCTTGTCTGATTTCTTCTATCACATTCAGAAATGTGATAGAAGTTGGCACAGAGGATAATTCACTGACGCTCTTTTTCACTGTCTTTGTTTGAGAGCAATAGTGGATTTTTCTAACAGGATCTACATAGCCATGCTTCCAAAATCTATCCCGGTATTGGAGAGCCTTGAATGACAGAGTAATGATTCCTGCTCTAGTATCCTGCTGGTGGTCCCTATCACATAAAATTGCCTGCAGTTTTTACTTTATGGGGGAAATTTTGAGAGTATTGATTTGTCATTATTTTCCTTGACCATCAGTTGTATTACATTTCATTTAATGATTACAAATGCAGTGGGTAAAATCATCACTAGAATATTTCATAGCATAGTTACAATTTGAATCTAATGTGTTTAGAGTGCATTATTTAAGAAGTGATACAAAAATGAAATTTCCAGTCTATCCACTGGGCACAAATGAAACAATGCAAGATTTTTAGATAAAAAAAAAACAGTTTATCATTTTTGTTTTCAAATTGCCTTTTGAAATAGAATATGGCCCATTACTTTATTGTTTGCCATTAGTTGCATGATCATTGTTTGTGCAACAAATTCAGCGAGTTTAATTTGGAAAATCCCTAATATATGTACTGTTATTTATTCTGCATTTTGTATCATCAGAGAAACTTATAAACTGCTAGTGAATCAAATAAACCTAATTGATTAAATGTTCGCTCAAATTTATGAGTCTGATTAGGCAATGTGTATTTTGCATACAAATCATTTTGTGCTGCTTGGGTTCATTTAAAGCATCTCAGTGAATTTTATAAATGAATATTGACATTTCAATATTGCAGCGGTTTGCCTACCCATTATCTTGTAAGCAAAAAAAAAATAAGCAAAGTAGTTTTAAAAGAGAAAGGAATTTAATTTCACATAAAAAACAGCTCAATCTCTGCCCACTATGTGCTACTGAAGAGATTAATCTTGGGTCAATGCCTTGTGGTGAGCGTTGGAATGGATGTGGAGAGCCTGTGGAGAGAACCAGCATTGTTTACAGCCGTCCACAGTCCAGTCCTGAGTCCTCATTCCTCTCCTGGGCCAGCATCCACAGTGGCCGAATCCTGAAATCAGATTTCTCATGTGGAAATAATAAAACACAGTGCTCCAACACCAAATATACAATCAGTGGGCAAGAAAGAAATAGCTGTCTTATCTCCAAAGTGATATTTTCCCTCACATAAGTATTTCATCCTGAAGGGCTAGTTTGAAAAGTCATATTTCCAAACTCCTTAGAAGCTTTATTCACTACTACAATGTATTCCTCTGCCAATGAGTCAATGCAAATGGTAAATGATTCAAATCAGTAAATGTTAGTGTCCTTAAATGAACTACCCTCCCTAACACAGTAAAAATCACACCCACCAGTGCCTTAACAGTTGCATGCCACAGAACCACCACCACCCCCACCGGAAATTGCCTTACAAAGACAGAAAAGAGGAGGACTCACCATTCTGGGAACTCTCTAACCTTTTCCCAGATAATCCATGAGCCTTCCACCCTCATTTTAGCATATAATTAGGGATTAGCCTAGAGAGACAGCCCCTAACTGTAAGGCCTGCTGCTCCTTATTGGAACAGTCCACTCTGCTGACGTTGTGAGTGTACTCCCCTTTCTTTTACTCTGTCTTTAAATTCAGGGTCTCCTCTCTTTAGGGCTGACCTGTTTCTTCTCTGGAGCATTCTATGCTTTAGTAAACTTCGGCTCTTTGCCTGCTCAGCCTGCTCATTTGCACCACTAACGTGGTGCCAGTAACTATTCTTTGGGACTTGGGAACCAAGAACCAGGAAAGGTGGAACTAACATTGCATCTGGTCCCACATCTCTCAGACAGGTGAAATTCTTAGAAAGACCATCTCTCTTCCCTGATCTCCAGTAGTGAAAAAAGGCACATGATGAATTATCTAACTTTTCAGAAAAAATTCTCTGGGTTAAGAAATTAAATGTTTCAGTTTGCAAAAGGATTGATGGTAACCCTTTTCACTTATCTATGTCGTAGTAGGGAAAGAACAAAAAGAAGTGATCACTGTCACTGAAAATTCTGTTGTGGGGGTGGAATATGACGAGGACCACTCGTGTGTGAAGGAATCATAGTCTTCATCCCTTCCCGGGCAGACGGTCTCACTTGTCACGTTCCTGGACAGGCCCAGTGGTCAGAACAATAGTAGTCCATGGTGAGACCTTCAGTTGAGACTCTCCAGCCACAAGCCTCACCTTTTAAACTAGCCAGATACGCTTCACATTTGTGTTGCTGGTTACCAAGAAATTTGGTTCAGAATTAATAAAATCTGTCATTGCTTCAGCGAAAGCAAATTAAACTTCTTGTTCAAGACCTCGTGTAGGAATAGCAACTGCTTGCACAAAAGAGTTACAACAACTGATACTCAGAAAGAAAACATTTCCTGACCCGTGCAATACAAGGCTCGTTTTCTTTCTCTGTGAGCCTGTTTTATCAGTCATCGGAAGCCGAATTTTATGTGTCAATGATTTGTTTATGTAGACCAGGACACACTTTGTTTCTAAACAAAGAGTAACTCCTATTTTTAAAGTAGTTTTGGGGGCATTAGTGTAGCTGTGATCACAATTGCATCATTAAATTTTCTCTGAACATATAAAAACTCAGTCTCGGTCAACGCCATGTAAAATACAATGGAAGAGTGGAAATTATCAAATTAACTGATACAATTTGCTCACCTGGAGAATTTAATCATTCATTCGACAAAATAATCTGGATAATCGCCTATTAGGTGTTTATTCTGACAAGTGAGGATAGTTAACAACACGTTCATCAAATTTGATAAATTAATCAATATAACAATGAAAGAATAAACATTTTGCATGCTTAAAGAACTTCCTCTTATTGCCATCTTGATCAAGTTTCCTTGATCAGTGTTATTCTCTTTAGCATCATTCTTGTAATTAATAGTTAGCAAATTGTTCATCTAATTTGATAAACTAAACAACACAGTAGTGAAAGAATAAAGATTTTGCATGCCTGAAGAACTTACTCTTCATCTACCTCGATCAAGTTTACAAGATCAGGGTTATTTTCTTTAGCATCATTCCAGGGACTTGACAGTTCCAGGAGCCAGTGAAGAATGCTTGGTCAGAGGTCAGAAAATACCTTTCCTTAAAGTATCGTTACCTACTGCTGTGTTCATCTACCTACTGAAACAAATTGAAAACAAGGACATTTTGAACAAAGCTAGAGCTTAATATTTGTCATCTGCCTGTTTATTTCAGCACATCTGTTATTTTTAAATAAAAATATTGAAACTGGTATACTGTTTTTAATAATGTATGTAATCTATATCATACATATATTCTCTAAGTTATTAATGAAACTTAATTTAGAAATGAACTCTGAGTCCATGATGCAAAATAGTCTTTCTATATTATTTGCAAAAAAAAAAAAAAAAATTCTTCATCTAATCAATAAAGACAGAATACAAGTCTTTACATGATTGGACAAGTTGGAAAATCATTAATTGTAGTTACTATTACAAACACACACTACTATGATGGCTAATTTTCTTTTCTCTTTTTTAAATTTTTTATTTTTTACATATACATGGGTTTATTAGGTTTCCACTTTTTGCCTGCACAGAATTAAAAAGGCTTAAAATTTAATAACAGTAACAATGTTTAAGATAAGGACTAGAAACCAAAACCTCGTAAAGAATGAATGAAGATAAATACATTCAGAAAAGAAATCAGATGATTGTTGCATCAAAATATTAAGCAATAATAATAATAATGCAAAGAAATAATAAGAGTATGTCTATTATAGAGTGCTTTGACTCTGAGGCTTAGTATGGAGTCCTCATTTAACTTCTTACTTTTTTCCCAAAGTTTCAAAAAATAGACAACTAGTATTTATAAATAAAAGTAAAAGATAATTTCAAAAAACAAACCATGACAAATCTTATAGACAATAGAAAAAGAAGAAATACTTCAAAATCATTCTACTTAATCTGGATACACCTGATATTAAAATTGGAAAAAATATATTATTATAAAGGGGAAATTACAGACATATTTCACTTATAAATGAGGATGCAATATCCTAACAGCATATTAACAACTTGAATTAAAAATTAATGTTTAAGTAATGTTCTTTGTCAAAATTTACGTGAGAATTAGTCACTATTTTCTTTTCTTTTTTGTTTTCTTTTCCTTTCCCTCACCCCTCCCTCCTTCACTCTCTGTCTACTCTCCTCTTTCCCCATGCCCCACTGTGTCATTGTCACTAATTGTCCTCAAATCAAGAGCA